>JAIZAY010000702.1:0-32929 GCA_029531755.1 Holothuria leucospilota | reverse complement strand
GTTCCAAGGGTTGTAACTAGTTTGCCACGCACGGAGTCTGCCATAACAATCAACGATCATGCTACGATAATGGATAAGATCACAAAATTTGGCATTCTAAGCACTATAGATTGCAGGAAATATAAAAAGCCATTTGCCACTGGGCTCATGTGCTGTTTGATAACTATGGGAAAACACTTGACATTCCAAGGACCTAAATTTGGAAGAAAACTTTGCATTCGATAGCCCCAAAATGTAAGCAATCTCATTGCAAAACACAAGTTTAGAACTACTTTTTTCTGTTCCTAACAATTACAACATTGGTTAGGGTGTGCCTTCAGGATTTTTCCGACAGGGAGAGGATGAAGTTGAAGACTGGAGACCAGCAATCCAGAGCTCCCGTAGAGGCTACGGAGGTTTGTAAAAGCTTGGTACTGTTATACTGATGTTAGATTTGCCCTAAAATCTGACTAGGAGAGTTGCACAACGCGCCATGAGCGCCAGCATTTTTGGGGAAACTTAGACAGATAAAAGAGTCTGTGTCAATTGAGAGTCCAAACAGATCATTTGTTAGGGGTGGGTGGGGGGTGGGTGGCTGACCTCTTGAGGGGACATTGCAATGAATCGTATCCACCCATCTTCTAGAGTATACGCAATGGTTTCCCAAGTCATTTACCGTAAGTTACCATACCGTTCAACAAATAGATGGGAACAAAATTCTCTTTCTACTGAGGTGGAAAAAGATATTGATAGGGATTCGATAGAGGGCGTATTGATTAAAAGACCTGCAGAGTGGACACTACTAAGCAGAGAATTCTGAGGGACATCACGCAAGTCCTCTCAATTATGAAATCTGCGAAAATTGGGGCTCACTATGTTTAAACTTGCAACAGCCAAAAGAAAGATGATTCGAATGGGTGTGTGGCGTGAAATTTTTGGAAATTAAACACTGTTAAATGCGAATTCTTGTTATGTGCTTATCATTCAATACTAGTACACAAGCAACATTATTTTTATTAAATAGTTTATCGTCAGCAGCGTTTCCACAACGACTTGGTACAGACAAGAAAGTACTTAATATTATACGTCGTTCGAAATGACTGTGATGGAAGGTCTGGGTCTTCTCTGAGGAAGAAGCGGTTTCCTAACTTTTCTAAGGAATTTTATGTACTCAAACAAGCATTTTTATGGCCCTGTAAATTATAAGGTCGTGTTATTAGACTGCCAAGTGACTGCACTGCAATTTTGCCAACTCAATTCAGGCAAAAAAACTGGATTCACTCGGGCAAATGAGACAGCCAAGAAAATAAATTATGCCCTTTTGCAATCGAAACAGCGGTATCAAAATTCGGGCAACTTGGTTCAAAATTCTAAATTCGGGCAAAAATTATCCCTGACCCCCCAGAAATATTGACCCCCGTACGCCTATGTAAGGAAACTACCCCAATGGACGTCTTTTAAATTAACAATGCAAGCAACTTTTTGAAAATGCTATTAGCCAGTAACTGAAAGTGTTATCCTTCTGGAACAAAGGAGGAATATAGATTAGGTCGAAACGAGAAATGTACTGCATACAAGAGACCTGTCACAGGAATAAACACATACATTTATATGTAACTGCTAGTAACTATAAGGCTTCATTCGTGTAAAGAATATGTTCAACGAATGTAATTTTGGGTCGGCCTGTGGTAAATCTTGAAAATTATGCATATATAATAGACTCTGATATGAATCTGTCAGTTTGAGTACTATTTACTTTTGGGGGACTAAAAATCATTTCCGGTCAGGAACAGGAAGTATGGTCAATTCGAGCCCCTGACACTGTCTCCCGCAAAATACGTGATAGAAATACCAAGTGTATTCGACTGAGTCAAAGCAACGCCTGGTCTAAGTGAGACACTGGTTGGTCTGTAGTTTCCATGCAAGACAAGATCATTTCAGCAGCTCTGGAAAATGTGATTATTACACCAAATTTTATAATATCAAGTTTAGATGAACAATGTTACAGACAAAATAACCCACCTCCTTAACTTAAAGTTGAATGCAGAGTAGGTCAATGAAATAATTTTACTTCTTTAAAGTTAATACGACTATTTAAACCACAAAACATCAAAAAAAGTTTTAAGTAACAGATAAAGAGAAGCCCCAATAAGACAAAGCAACCCTGGGGTGAATCACGAACAATGACGACCTGTACCGGAGAGGGAATCGGGTAGAGACGAAACCTTGCACAGTTAAACTAGACCGGTTTGTACTTGCAGGCAAGTACAGATCGAATCCCCTGAAGATGATATGAAACGAAGGTAGGGAGCCCAATATTGGTGAGACATGATTTCTTGATCAAATGAATATTGCGTGAGGTACAAGAAGGGGGAGGGGGTGGATGTATGTAAGACCACCGCATGCCACAGGGTGAATAAACCAGACATGATTTCGCCGCTTTCTGTCTACCTTTGTCACTGAAAAGCCATCATGCTTACTTTTACGAGTATAGAGGTCCTGCTGCCAAATTTTCAAACCAACTTTACACACTTTGCAAGGGACGAATCTAAATTCCAACGGGCTGAGGTGTGACGTTTCTACCCTAGTTTCGAGTCTTTTGCATGTGCACCTAAAGCGAAGATGTTCGAACCACTTTGTGTGAGAGATCCGTGTGTTAAACATGCGGAGAATTTAAAGATTTGGTTGCGTGTACAATGCCAGAGTTAGCCTGAGGCGTTCAGTTCTGGAACTATTTTAACCGGATCACACTAGCATGTGACGAAATAAAGAAACTGAGCCATTAAAACTGCGTAACAGTTTATGATACGTCGAGATAAAGACTGTTTCCTTGCAATAAGTGGACTGTTAATTTATATTTGAACACCGTTAAGTTGGTGAAATGGGGAAACGGAAAAAAATTCCACTTCCTGGAATAGTCAAAGTTAACTGCGTAGCAGATGAAATATGCTGGTTATGTTCAGAGTAATCCTGTTCAGATCCATACGCATCACACTGAATATTCATTTAAGTCAAACCACAAAAGAAGGCACAAACCCTCGTGACAATTTTAGCAATCCCAAAATCGAATCTGGGGGCTTCGATTAAAAACTCGTCTTCTCCACCAATCCCTCAAATTCAGTGGGTATGATTTTGGAGAAAAAGCAACTCTTGTTTGCCAACACTTTAACACAAAGACTGTTATGACTGGAGAATATCCTAAGTCAAACCTTTACCTCTACTCTCCTCTCTCTTTAATCCTTTCCATTAAAGCGTATAAATGAATCAGTTTCACTCATTAAACCAACTATAGGGCTACTATTAGTCCGGGAGCCCAGAGAGGTTAGCTTACCTGGGAAGGTTACCAATTTTCATGTTCATTACTGTGTTTGGCATGGTTTCTTAGTCAAGGAACTGGCCGTCTGCCGGGTTCCTGGTGTTGGGTGTAGAAATGGGGGTCACTGACCTCAACCCTCCCAGGTATAGGCTAAATGACCTAAGAAGGTTACCATCTGAAGTCAACCCGTAATTAAAGGTCATATCCTCGACATCTTTGAATGAGGGTTGCCAGACATTTTAAGTGTTGGGAGGGGTCTGCCAGACGCCGTTGATGACCCCCGGGGAAGTAGGCTAGATGACCTCGGAAGGTTACCAAACGAAACTAACCTCAAAATATTCAGCTTGCTCTGGTGAATAAGAAATGACCATTGCCAGACGTTTTAAGTGTTGGGAAGGGTCTGCCAGACGCCCCTTAATATGCCCCTGGGGGAAGTAGGTTAGATGACCTCGGAAGGTTACCAAACGAAACTAACCTCAAAATATTCAGCTTGCCCTGGTGAATAAGAAATGGCCATTGCCAGACGTTTTAAGTGTTGGGAAGGGTCTGCCAGACGCCCCTTAATATGCCCCCTGGGGGAAGTAGGCTAGATGACCTCGGAAGGTTACCAAACGAAACTAACCTCAAAATATTCAGCTTGCCCTGGTGAATAAGAAGTGACCAATGCCAGACGTTTTAAGTATTGGGAAGGGTCTGCCAGACGCCCCTTTATATGCCCCCTGGGGGAAGTAAGCTAGATGACCTCGGAAGGTTGCTCAACGAAAATTACCGTAAACTGTTCAGCGTGCCGTCGTGAATGAGAAATGACCATTGCCAGACGTTTTAAGTGTTGGGAAGGGTCTGCAAGACGTCCCTGCATGCACCTCCCTCTGGAGTATAAGTACTCTAAATTACCTCGGATGGTTACCAAATAAGCTCACTGCAAAGTTAGCAGCGTGCTTTGGTGAATAATTGAGCATTGTCGGACATAATAATGATGGAACCTCTTGAGTGCCAGACTTCCCTGGGCCTGGGAAGAACGGAAGATGACTTTGGAAGTTTACTCCAAAAATTTCACCGCAATATGTCCAGTACTGTAACACTGTGAATGATGAATGACATTAAATGTTGGAAACCCAGGCGTGACGCCTTTGAAACCCCCGCCTTCGTGAGTTGATAAAGATGACCTAGGGAAGGGTTACCCAAGTAACACAAAATATTCAGCGAAAACCACTTTAACAAGTGATCAGTGGGAGACACTGAAGGTACAAGCCTTTAGTATCTTCTCAACACCCTCTGCAAAGATCGATGTTCTTTCTCATCTTCCAAACCCCTCACAAATATTTAGATAGATCCACTAACCAAGATGAATAATGTTCAATGCCAACGATTAAATGGCAGAAGTATCATCATAAAGGGTAGAAAAAGTAGCAATAGCCTACTTATAGTGTTACGTGCATGGTTATCAAAGAAAAGAGGACTGAGACTTTAGTCAAATAGCTTAAGCAGTATTAACCCAATTAAGGGTCGTTAGAAATCAAATAGTGAAGTTAAATGGAAAGTGTTACTGATCCCATCTTTATTTCGGTGAACATAAGCACTTGGAAGGTGAACATTACAACCACGCTCTACAACAAGATGGGTGTCTGGAAGTTAACAGCAGAGGACCGTTCCGAATATATGTAACGTCAAGGAGAGAGAGCCTAAGTTGAAAAACGAGAGGTAGGCAATTTCATTTCTTTTCTGTGTGTTTGTTCAACGTGTTTGTGTGGGTGTTATATAAGCTAACTAGTTTTTCTAGGTTTTTTGAACTGTATGTTTTCAAAAGAGATGAAAAAAGACAGCATGCAGCCCGCGAGACCATTCCATCCGGCCCGCGGGACAATTATTAAGCGTAACTTCGGAATCATCTCAATTTCATTTAATTGTTGATTATTCTTTAGCTTACCCTCTATCTTGCTTATGCTATTTTTCGGATATTTTGGGTAAATACGATACCAGTGTATTGACTGTAACCTAGCATGCAAATATAACATGCCCACCGTTTCGTTAGACTTAACCAGGTGCAGAATCGCTGTAATACTAGAGGCAACGCAAGCTTTGCGTGGGAGAGATGGCATCGAACAGAAGTGCACAATCACATGTACAGACCTACCTATAACAGTACGAAACTCAGTCGGCACTGTGTTTTGTTCCAGTTGATTTCGGGGGTCGGACGTCCTACCGTATGAAGAGTGAACTAAAATTTGATAAGTGGATAATTTTGAAATCTAAAGTGGAAAAATAAAGTAGTTTCAAAAAGGCGAGTTTTCGCGCCCTTCACGCGCGCCTTTTGTACGTCTTCGTTCAATGTTACTTCATACATATCAAACAAATCTAGGCAAATGGTTATATTGTGATAAGTTCTGGTCCGTTTAGCCTTGCATATTCAATGTCATTATAAGATATTGGATGAACATTATAATGCGTACGAATTGGTACAAATTCCAGAGCCAGAGGGACTTCGCCCCAGTTCATTGTCTGATTTTTTTCCTAGACGCGGGGCGCTGGGACAACGCCCTGTGGGGAAAGCTTGTTGGACCCTATTCGTACGTCGACCGTTGGCCCGCGAATGGATTATGACTATCAAAAAGGCCTTAAAACCACAAAGGTTCCCCACACCTGATGTAAGTCTTTGGCGAAGGTTAAGAGTACTTCGTGCTACGACGGATATGCTTCGGGATTTCCACTGTTAGAAAGAGACAAAAATGTCTCTGGTTTGCTTCTCCATTAACGCGTATTGACAATTTTTTTCAAGCTTTGGAGATTACAAAGCCACAGTGGACAAATTATTTAATTATTAAAATATCGGATAATATCTTCATGCTTTTTTCAAGCACAAAGTGGACCATGCACATTTAGGAGGAATATTTGTCCCTACCTTCGAACCATACCCAAGGGGGAGAAATGGGGTGCCCCTAGTTAAATTTTCCGTCCCCTCATAAAATTCAAAATTACCATTGCCTGAATATATTTCAGTGTGCCTTGTCCCCACCCACAAGAAAAATATTTCGCCCAAGAAAGATATTTCTCCTATTTCAGTATATCCCTTGTCTGGGTACGGGTCTGCTTCGAACCCTCCTCGCATACAGGCCTGCTGAATGTGCTAGACTGCTAATGACAGAAAATGGGACATTATTCAACAATCAAACATTATGTCTGGCCAAATGCCAATCACTCAAAATGTACTCTCGGTGGTTTATGGTGGTGGTTAATCGTACACCTCACTTTGACATGGATCACGCCTAGTGTTGTAAGGTACCTTCGTGTGGTAAACTGAGTGAGAATATGTATAAATACTGCAATTACCACTTCAAGTGGTTTCGCCAGGGGACAGGGGAACACGTGCCCCCCACATGTTGACTGTTCCTTCGTGTGCTCGGTATCAAAAATTCATGCTCAAACACATATACTGGTATGAACAAGAGAACCTACCGTCACTTTATCAGTCAATCATGGGGTTAAAATTGCACTTAATGTTCACAAAACCTTCCGCGCATCTGTTTGTTGAAGGACTGCCTTGTTGAAAACTTTAATAGACAGCTGTCTTTTCAACAGCTATTTTTTAACAGCTATGGGACTTCTGCCGCCGTGAGTCCTCTCCCTTTAAGACCATTCCCACATTGATTTATATCTTGTAGTCAGATTTTATGTTTGTAAACTGTAAAAATTACTATTTTCGTCGCCTTTTCCAACGCGTATCAAATAATATTAGGAAAATTAGATTCACTCTCATAGGCTAATGTCCGTTTATTTTAAATACCGATGACTAAAAATTTGCAAGCTGAACTATATGCTCTCCCGAATCGTCACAGAGGGGGAGGCGAAGTGCAACACCAGGGATCATAAAGTGGTGATACCTCCAAAAGGGGTGTAAGTACTTGAACGAAATTTCTTAAATAGTAAACAACAGAATTTTCTGCTCGCTTCACGCGTGTGCCAGGGCTGGCTCCAGCGGGCACTATCAGGAAATACAGTTGTCCTAATCAAACTCTGAAGGCATCCCAACTTACACTTAAGATTTGGCATACTGAAGATTTCCCCTGGACGGTAGTTGTCTCGACATTATTTTCCATTGGGCGTTGGGCAGAATGAATGAATTTATTCTTTAAAGCTTAATGCAAACATTTACATGATTCAACGCCCCACCTACACCTCAGTAAGGCTAACAAAAGTGGTCAAATTGTGATTTGTGTGTGTGATCTGCTTAGTGTTCATCCAATGCCATCTGGAGATAGTAAACTGTTTCATTCTAAAGGTAACAATTTTGTAAGTAACTCAGAGCCTCAGGGGATTCGCCCTGACCCCTTGGAGTTTTGTCCCTGGGTTCCACCAGCGGCCCATCGGTGGGCCGTTGGGCCTCAGCACCTACAGAGGACCGTGTCTGGTCACCACGACGCCTCCAGCGACATCCATTTCTT
This sequence comes from Holothuria leucospilota, assembly GCA_029531755.1. Taxonomy (NCBI): domain Eukaryota; kingdom Metazoa; phylum Echinodermata; class Holothuroidea; order Aspidochirotida; family Holothuriidae; genus Holothuria; species Holothuria leucospilota. Next base: position 25,195 of record JAIZAY010000702.1, on the reverse strand, counting down.
CATTTTGGTGTGCCCCTTTGGCGGAACGTTGTGCCCCAGTGCCCCTACTACTTCGAATATTCTAACGACGCCACGTCCACTCGTGCACCATCAGCCAATCGAACGCCTAGGTTAAAGGGAAACTCAATCAATTCTGGGGCACTCAAATCATCAGGATCAATTGTAACTTTGTAGGCGTCTCTAAGTTCAGCTCAACTTAGTCTAAGAAGGTGAGAGACAAATGAAACTATGGGTAGCTGAGCCTACTGATAAATTTTCTAGCTTCATAGTTCTAAGGCATTCTGTAAATCCTGAGAACAAAGGTGGGGAAATGTCCAGTGATGGGACCTCGTGCTTCATTACTAATTAATGGGAGAAAAAAGTTTTTTCCAGCTTTACCTTGCAAAAAACGATATAAAACTACTGACATCGTAGTCAAAGTCGAAGTTCAAAGTACTGCAAACCTTAGCCAAAGGCTTACACCAGATGGGGGAAACTTTTTTCTTTGAAACGGCCTTTTTGAAAGACTAACGGTGCAGCAGACGATCAGGGTCCAACAAACTTTCCCACAGAGTGTAGGACCAGGGGCCGGCCCATGTGGGCTCTGAAAGGCGCTAAGGAAAAATCAGGATATGAACTGGGGCGAAGTCCATTACTCTGGAATTTGTACCAATTCGTACGCATTATAATGCTCATCCAATATCTTAATAATATACAGGGCTAAACGGACCAGAGGTATCACAATATGACCATTTGTCTAGATTTGTTTGATATGTATGAGGTAACAATGAACGAAGACGTATAAAAAGCGCGCGTGAAGGGCGCGAATACTCGCCTTTGTGAAACTTCTTTATTTTTCCACTTTAGATTTCAAAATTATCCGCTTATCAAATTTTAGTTCACTCTTCATACGGTAGGACGTCTGACCCCCGAAATCAACTGGAACAAAACACAGTGCCGACTGAGTTTCGTACTGTTATAGGTAGGTCTGTACATGTGATTGTGCACTTCTGTTCGATGCCATCTCTCCCACGCAAAGCTTGCGTTGCCTCTAGTATTACAGCGATTCTGCACCTGGTTAAGTCTAACGAAACGGTGGGCATGTTATATTTGCATGCTAGGTTACAGTCAATACACTGGTATCGTATTTACCCAAAATATCCGAAAAATAGCATAGGCAAGATAGAGGGTAAGCTAAAGAATAATCAACAATTAAATGAAATTGAGATGATTCCGAAGTTACGCTTAATAATTGTCCCGCGAGCCGGATGGAATGGTCTCGCGGGCTGCATGCTGTCTTTTTTCATCTCTTTTCCCCCCTGTGGGCTGGGGGTTGTACCCCCCTGTGGGCTGGTGGTTGTAGAATATGCCCACGGTATTCCCCGCCTGTCGTAAGAGGCGACTAAAGGGGAGGACTTGAAACGAATTTATCTAGTTGACACTATATAACACATTCGTGTTGGTGTGTCGTTAAATATTATCTAACTAACAAAATTCATCTCTTTTGAAGACATACAGTTCAAAAAGCCTAGAAAAACTAGTTAGCTTATATAACACCCACACAAACACGTTGAACAAACACACAGAAAAGAAATGAAATTGCCTACCTCTCGTTTTTCAACTTAGGCTCTCTCTCCTTGACGTTACATATATTCGGAACGGTCCTCTGCTGTTAACTTCCAGGCACCCATCTTGTTGTAGAGCGTGGTTGTAATGTTCACCTTCCAAGTGCTTATGTTCACCGAAATAAAGATGGGATCAGTAACACTTTCCATTTAACTTCACTATTTGATTTCTAATGACCCCTTAATTGGGTTAATAACTGCTTAAGCTATTTGACTAAAGTCTCAGTCCTCTTTTCTTTGATAACCATGCACGTAACACTATAAGTATTGTTACTTTGTCTGCCCTTTATGATGATACTTCTACCATTTAATCGTTGGCATTGAACATTATTCATCTTGTTAAGTGGATCTATCTAAATATTTGTGAGGGGTTTGTAAGGTGAGAAAGAACATCGATCTTTGCAGAGGGTGTTGAGAAGATACTAAAGCCTTGCACCTTCAGTGTCTCCCACTGATCACTTGTTAAAGTGGTTCTCGCTGAATATTTTGTGTTACTTGGGTAACCCTTCCCCAGGTCATCTTTATCAACTCACGAAGGCGGGGTTTTCACGCCTGGGTTTCCAAAATTTAATGTCATTCATTATTCACAGTGTTACAGTACTGGACATATTGCGGTGAAATTTTTTCAGTAAACTTCCAAAGTCATCTTCCGTTCTTCCCAGGCCCAGGGAAGTCTGGCACTCAAGAGGTTCCAACATTATTATGTCCGGCAATGCTCAATTATTCACCAAAGCACGCTGCTAACTTTGCAGTGAGCTTATTTGGTAACCATCCGAGGTAATTTAGAGTACTTATACTCCAGAGGGAGGTGCATGCAGGGACGTCTTGCAGACCCTTCCCAACACTTAAAACGTCTGGCAATGGTCATTTCTCATTCACGACGGCACGCTGAACAGTTTACGGTAATTTTCGTTGAGCAACCTTCCGAGGTCATCTAGCTTACTTCCCCCAGGGGGCATATAAAGGGGAGTCTGGCAGACCCTTCCCAACACTTAAAACGTCTGGCAATGGCCATTTCTTATTCACCAGAGCAAGCTGAATATTTTGAGGTTAGTTTCGTTTGGTAACCTTCCGAGGTCATCTAGCCTACTTCCCCCAGGGGGCATATTAAGGGGCGTCTGGCAGACCCTTCCCAACACTTAAAACGTCTGGCAATGGCCATTTCTTATTCACCAGGGCAAGCTGAATATTTTGAGGTTAGTTTCGTTTGGTAACCTTCCGAGGTTATCTAGCCTACTTCCCCCAGGGGCATATTAAGGGGCGTCTGGCAGACCCTTCCCAACACTTAAAACGTCTGGCAATGACCATTTCTTATTCACCAGAGCAAGCTGAATATTTTGAGGTTAGTTTCGTTTGGTAACCTTCCGAGGTTATCTAGCCTACTTCCCCCAGGGGCATATTAAGGGGCGTGTGGCAGACCCTTCCCAACACTTAAAACGTCTGGCAATGACCATTTCTTATTCACCAGAGCAAGCTGAATATTTTGAGGTTAGTTTCGTTTGGTAACCTTCCGAGGTCATCTAGCCTACTTCCCCGGGGGTCATCAACGGCGTCTGGCAGACCCCTCCCAACACTTAAAATGTCTGGCAACCCTCATTCAGAGATGTCGAGGATATGACCTTTGACTTCAGATGGTAACCTTCTTACGTCATTTAGCCTACCTGGGAGGGCTGAGGTCAGTGACCCCCATTTCTACACCCAACACCTGGAACCCGGCAGACGGCCAGTTCCTTGACTAAGAACCCATGCCAAACACAGTAATGAACATGAAAATTGGTAACCTTCCCAGGTAAGCTAACCCCTCTGGGCTCCCGGACTACTATACCGGTAAAAAAAAAGATAACTTTCGTTTAAGACAGAACACCCAAGTTGTGTTGAATCTTAGATTTTCAAATGAAATTGTACACAGGAAAATGTGGGATTCAAACCGGCAAAATCCGACAAAGTGGAGAAATGTAGAATCGAGCTCCCTTTTTTACCTTCTTTTGACTTCCGTGCTCTGGCACGGTGGTAAAATTTATACCACAGCGCCTTTCGTGATATTTGCATTCAGTTTGTATCACGGTGAATGTGTGTGTGTGTATGTGTGTGTGTGTGTGGGGGGGGGGGGTTAAGCACATTACTCAGTCTTAATTGATCTGAAGTATCTCATTTTAAAATAGTTCACATTTAAATTTTCATCTTGGCACATTGTTTATGAATGTTTAATATTTAAAAAAATATGATTACAACAATTTTTAATAAAACAAAACATATCAAATTAATATACAACTGCACTTAGGTAAAAAAAAAAAAAAAAAAAAACACTTGGGCTGTTTAAGAACTATTTCATGCTCAGCAGTATATATTTGTATCTGCCAATTAATACACTAAACGTAGTGTTTTGTGAAGTGTATTGAGGAAGTGATTGGAGAAGATCGTGTTGCTTTAAGATAATAACCCCCGTCACTCGATTACAATTCTGCCTACTTATGTGGCAAAGGAAACTTTCTTAACGAGTACACACATGTACGAAGATCATGCAAAAGCCTGAAGGAATCTTAAAACATACAAAACATATCTAGCAGAGATTTTGATGGCTAACTTGTTAACATACCTCTCAGGATCACAGCTCAAGCAATATATTGAAGAGCTGTAATTTTCTTCTATACTTAATTTTCTTCCGCGTCCTCATACAGCTATGTCTTTGTCGTGGGAGGGGGAATTCCCAGGTAATGCGCACGTGAAAACTTTTATGATACCGATAGTATTTGCACTGCTTTGTTTTCAAACTTAAAGAGCTTCATGTCGAACCCATTACAATTCCCATCTACACATAGAACCTCAGCCCTCTAGTCAGATGCAGCTGTCAGGCTTTGGACCAAATATAAATTTTTGTGTTAAGTGCGAATTTTTTTTTCAATGTCTACCAAAATCCTGCATAATTATTCGTTTCTGCCTGAATAATTTATGTTGGACCTTTTCAAATCAGTGGACCATTCAAATCAGTGAGTGTCGGTTATAAATGTTAAAATATTAATATTATATAGGCAAACTAGAAGGCCAATTGAACAGATTTGCCTATATGCAATTATAGTTGAGTTAGACTAAATACCTTTTATCTCTAAAAGAATTCACTCTTCAATATTTGTCTTCCAAAATTCTGCATTAAATTGCTTACAGCTGGCTACACATCGTTGTACGGGATGGTCTTACTCCGGAGCTGGGCCATTTTGCCAGAGACAGACCTGTGCTGCCGTAACCATTTTCCCAATCTTCCCCTCCCTCCGAAAAATAATATAAAAAAACAACAACAACAATGTAAGCAAAAAATAGGTTTTTTCCGAACTCCGAGGGACTGCCGACAGCTCCCCTAGTTCCTATGCTAATGTAGCTACATATCTGGGTTCATTTACAGAATGTAAGATGCGTGCCACAAAGTACACAGTCTGACTTACCTGTATACTAGATGTGGATTGAGTCACGAAGTCAGTAAGGAAAGAAAATATTCAAAGTTGCTTCTTCTTTGACACAGTAAGACAGCTGTAAACCATTGAAAGTTTGTGGATAGTTTTCAGACTACCACACTACCTGCACGAGTAGAAACGACTGTCTGATAAAACCAAGTGACTAAGAAGGAAACTGAGGTATGAACATAAACACCCTCACTATTTGTGTATCATCAACGATTTCCGTTGCCTCTTTGAAGTCGTTTCATTCGACAGCACGGTAGTTACTTTCTGGACAATGGGGAGCATAAATGACCTAAGCTTGTGATAAGGTGATCTCGTGTTATTGATAGCCACATACGCATTTATTCATTTAGCGATAAAAGTATTTCAGCCTTCAAAAAGTCACCAGAAGGGGATTCTTCATAACTGTTTATTAGTGATAAAAATCCTTTGAAACTTCCGATTAGTGTTTGAGAATTCATCAAATGGGTAGATTGTCTGTAAATTGTGTCGTATAAACTGTTGACGAATACAGCTAATGCAGACCAATCCTGTTAATGACAGTATACGGCTGTGTTTTTCACTAGTGAATACTCGAAAGTGACATGTTAATAAGCCAATATATATTAATTGTCCTGCAATAAAACCAGAACAACGTCCTCGAGAATAAGTACATTTACACGATTAAGGAAACATTTTATCTTGTAAAGGAAAATTGCTTTTCGCTTGGCAGTGCACTTTTGAACGCCAAACTGGCAATAATTGTACGAGTATAGTTTCGCGTACTTTTCAGTGACGTATGTGATGAACACCGTACAGGCCTACAGGGAGTCACTAATTTGAAATAACTTAATGAAGACGACTCGAATTCAAGAGGGTAGGTTTATTATGGAGGGGCAGGTCACTCTCCAAATATGGGGAAGAACGAAGGGGTGGGGTTAGTTTCATGGGTGAAGACAATGTGGTCATTAGCCCACGAGACTTCTTTCCATTGAGGATTATACAGCACATCTGCGGGAAATTTCAATGCATGTTTGCCCGAAATGGCATACATTTTTTTATGTCAAATTTTCTGCCGGAGTTGGGGTGGGGTGGGTAAACATTGACGAGATGCACCTTCTCGTTTGAACTATAGTGTTCAGAGGTTAACGTGGCAGGGGTGTACTAATTACTCCTAATCCTTCTCCCGGGACGGCCATTTAAAGTCCCAATCCGACGGACGATCTGCGTCAGAGTCTTTAGCCACTTTCCCAAACTTTGCTTAAAGAGGTGGGGAATCCTTGCTCTACACCTCTGCTTGACATGTGAACCGAGTAAAGACTTGAATCGGGCAACTGAACTTCTGAATCGGACAACTTCCTGAACTGGACAACTTCCTGGATCGGACGGTCAAACACCTAGTGTTGAATCACCAACTCACCATGCAGATAAGGAACATGACCACAAACAGCCATGCCTAACAAGCAATTTTCTGTCACCGGAAAATTGCCGCGTTTTCCTCGAGACCTTTCTAACGTAAAGCGACTACTCTTACCATCAAACCAACTCCACCCACCTTTCATTTTATGGTTCACTCGTATGCCTTAACTACGGTACATGCCTCTTTGTCGATATAGCATAGGATACAAAAACAATGTTTTGTTCCAGGTTTCCGAAAAAAAGTTCAGTCAAGTGGTCACGTGCTTTTAGCATGTTGTTATCACACAAATGAGACAAGGTATGCTGCCTTTTGAAAGTGAAATGACAACACATTTAAACGCAGCTAATGCACGGCTCATCCATATTTCATCATTTTCACAAGAGGTCAAAACGAACTCTTTCTTGGGACCCACCCCTTCCCAGAGGATGTTGTGAAAAAGAAATTTGTAAAAGCAAACAAAAAAGGGGGGACTTTGAACCTCTTACCAACATACCTTTTGTATTATTGTGAACGCGATGAAAAAATGATCCCTTAATCTAAGCAATCACTGTTAACCTGTCGAAGCACTCCCCAAAATAGTTCTTGTTCGCACCACAGGATGAATGTTTGGTTGCTTTTTGTTACCCGCCACTGCGTTCTTGTTAAAGAAGCGCGCCATCAACCAGGCGTATCCCACTGAAAAAAAATTAATCCACTAATGTTATTTCTTAAAAAATGTCCTTGGTGCAGTGTATATATGTTGCTGAAAGGAGTGTTCCGGTGTTGAAATGATTCGAGCCATTGGCTGTTATTCTTGTCAACTCGAATTACCGTTTTAATGACTCTGACTCAGTTCGAGTCAAAATCTTTAATGATTCGACTTGGACTCGAGTCACTAACATTTCTAATGTGTCTTGGACGAAGTCACTCAGCTGATTTGACTTGAGTTGAATTTTTAGCATTTGACACCCGTCAGTGATTTGGCACTTAGCAAAATTTAACGAGGTGGTGAAATAGAAATGCGACCACATCGGTCACGTCTGGGTGACGATATTCTTTCCCAACAGGTATTTTTGAAGTGCAACAATGATAGAGAAAATAGCCAACCTGGGCTATGAATCTAGGTGATTCTTTTGTCTGGAATACAAACCACATTTTAGACTGACCTTGTGGAGGCTTGTCAATTTCTTGGAATTTCGTGCTTTCAATGTTCTCATAGTGATGACTCTGTTTTTTAGAAAAGCAATGAAAATCATGATGTTTCTGTTTATTCTAGCCTGGTTATATGAGCTCCACATTAAAGGATCTCGAATAACTATATTACATGATGATAATGGGTGTCATTTTCTTTACAGATAAAACTGTTGGAACTTGTAGTATCTGTAATTTGGATTTTCTTAAGTATCACACAACTTTAAAAGCATGTTCTGGTGACCAAATTTGATGCTTTCAAAAAAGGCAGAAAAAATTTTCTGTGTTAGGCAGTGAAAACCCCATCTCAATAGCATCTGGCATTCGGAAGATACAAATTGTTGAAGAAATACTACATTTTCAGTTTACCTAGTGCATGATGGGAAATCTGTGATGTCATCTGGGCAAATGGATTTGATGTAGCTTTTGTATTTCTTTAAAATGTTGATATCACTATATTGAATATTCCATAACTTTATTTGCTGTACCATAAGTATGGAACAGTTTTTCACTATATCTACACGGAAAAACATCTAAACATTCCAACGGTATCAAATTTCAAGGGCAAACAAGATAGCCAATTATAAAGAATAACAAAAGGAATCTGAGGCAATTTGCCCACTTTGGATCACGTTTTGTGACCTTGAGGAAACTTGGAGATATTTCTTATTAAAAGTAACCAATCTTTAGGCAGAGATATCTTGAGTTAGGAATGGAGTTTTGATATGGGGTTTGGATGACATGTAATGAAAAATTGTTATCTTTCATATAAGACCCCTACAAAATGCCACCAGACAATGCCTTTAAGGTTAATAATGCACACTTATTACACTAACATTAGGGACGAGGTATGGAGTGCTCGGGTTCATATATAGTGATCATCATTAAATCAAATGTTCGACTTGAAACTGACTTGACTAACGTAACTTTTTGACTCGAATTGACTTGCTATTTTTTGACTCGACTCGAATTCACTCGACTTGACTCGATAACCAGTTCTGACTCGACTTGAACCGGAACTGAAATGGTTACAACTCGAATTGTCTTGTGATCGACCTTATCTTGACTTGGAATGTGCTCAAGTTGTGCTGTGGATATTATAGAAAACCAATTGAAGTACGCAATGAAGAAAAGTGAAGCTATTTTAGGTATTTTTGCAGCATATCTTTCCGCAATGCAGTATTGCATTTTGAGTGAAGTGTCAAATGAGCAACTACCAGCGCCTATTATACAAGCTCTCTTAGCTCAAAATCTTAACCGTCATGATGCACAATTTGATAACAGTGTAGAAGACCATCTTGTCAACTCTCATAAGTCATAATGAGAGGCAGCTTGCATCTGTAGAAAACTCTTAGGCACAAGGGTCGAGGGTTTGGAGGCCACGAAACGGACCAAACTTAGCGTGTAAATCAAGTGCGGAATAATCGGCGCTCTGCATACACGGTTTTACGTATAAGATAGTGGATCACATGACAAGTTTGTCTTGCTTTTCAAAAAACAAAAAAAAAAAAAAAAAACAAAAAAAAAAAAAAAAAAAAGAACAAAAAAAAAAAAAAAAAAAAAAAAAAAAACAGCTCATTTATCGAAGTCATACAAACGTATCCGGTTAAGTAAGGTATGTAGATCATAATAAAAGATTCACCGCCAAAAGCATTGTTTGGTTTTCAAATGGGAAGCAAAACTGTAGTCCTTATAGGTGTAAAATTCTGTATAGAAACGACTGGACACGTTTGACAAATACCCTTACGCAATTAGTATGAAGAACGAAACTGTTTTATCGTCATCTTATAACTTGGGTTAGGACATTCCTGTCATGTACAACACATAATAAATAAAATAATACAAAATATAATAATCAAACTAATAAAGCATAAAGCACTTTATCCAAAGGAAACATAAAAAAGTTCTCAGGCGCTGTACAAATATATAAGGTATAGTGTAAACGAATATAGCAGGTAAGAAAATAGAGTTTATACTGAATAAAAAATAAAAACTCGGGAAACTAAAATTACAAACGCTCTGAACCTTAAAATCAACTGACAGTAAGAAACAACCAGGGAGCTGTTATTTGTTATTCCAAATAACACCTCCCTGAAACAACAAAGGCAAGAATGGCAAGCTAAAATTACAAAAGAGTTAAAAAACAAGAAAACTAAAAATTTTAACTCCCAATCACTTCTTACAGTGACAGTGCCCCATGGAGTTACTCTGTGCAGCCTCTTACTCCTAGTATCAGCAAAAGCAACATAGCACAGTTCTTTGGACATAAGAGTATAGGACCATTTCGATTTGGGGGGCACAATAATTTTTGCCCTAGTCTCCAAGCCTTTTAAGAAAACTTTGCCCGAATTTCTACAGGTCTGCCCGAATTTGAGTTTTTTTTTTAAACTAGGGGAGGGGACAGTGCCCTTTCCCCCTTCTTATTTGCCTATCCCCTTATGGGCATGTGCTTTCAGCTGAAGAAAAGACTTTTTTTGTGAGAGGGGTAACTTAAAACACATCTACTTAAGTTAAGAGGGCAATCTGGAGATTCCTGAATTTTTATTTGTAAATTCATAATCAAAAGGAGCTGAGAGGGCATTCCTCATTTTCAGAAGGGGCACATTTTACCATTTTCCGAAAAGTGCGTGTGGGTGTGTGTGTGTGTGGGGGGGGGGGGACCCAGTTCCTACACCCCTGGTCACTGGAATCGAAATTGGCTTGGAACTGGGTTAGCTGGACTCGGATACAGCCATACCAGTTTATGGGACCGTGTTCTATTCCCATGGTGAGCAGCACGTAAGTTTCCTTTTCTGCTGTTTCACTCTAGTCTCTAATTATCTCATCGCTCCGCGCGAAGGATGAGATATTGAAGTCACTTAATGTTACCAGGTGACAGGGACTAACCCATGTGGGGTACTCCAGGGTGACCGGCAGTCCACGAATGAGGGATGGGTCAAAACTGTGTCCGTGTGTGTGGGTGCATGATTGTGTGCTTGTGTGTATCCATTTTTGTTTTATTAATATCTCCAAATCGGTTGAACCGATTTTCTCCAAGCCTTGTGGGAAAACACCCGAGGTAAAACACTTGTACCTACACTCACCCTACCGGAGTAAAGATCAAAGGTCAGAAGTCGAAGATCAAATTTTGTGAAAATCGTTCTTTTTAACTGTATTTCCAGGAGGCATGAGTAGGATGTCTAGCACTACCAACAGTAGTGATAACCATGGAGACGTAGGCCAAAAGTCACGTGATGGAAAGGGACAGTATATATTTCTGACCCCAAATTTGTGTCAAAATCTCATCCTAGTGGGCTGGACCAAATTTTTTCAAACTTGGTGGGAAGGTGCCCCAGGGTGGGAAATCGTGTTTTGTGGCTTTTATTTCAAGAGAAAATATTGAAACTTCACACATTTGATGGGGATGCCTAGTTCTACCAAAGTATGTGGTTTTTATAGCAACCGAGATCAAAGGCTACGTGACAGAAGGTCAAATGAAATTATTGTGTCAAAAATTGTTACTAGTCAGTTGGACAAATTTTGTTCAAACTTGGTGGGGAGGTATCCCAATTTGGAAAAATGTCTGGTAGTAAAAGTCAAATTTCATAAGTGTAGATTTTTTTCCATATGTAGTACGTTCATTGGTGATGTGAGCCAATATCTGTAACTGTCATCACGTTGAGTGAAATGTGTACTAGCAACTTCTTATATCTGATTCTTTCAACTTTTTTTTCTTACTTTACTATCTTTGACGCAAATTCACGCCTGCATGTGGAGGCGAGCCATGCACATGGCACAGACCAATCTGTGAGTGTGAAAAGTATAGCTGCAAAGACACACTTTTTATAAATAGACTTTGTCATGCCTCTTAAACATGTTAGTGGCTAAAATCGCTAAAAATATTTTCAAAAATACAATTTGCAGCCCTTCATTCGACGTCCTTTTGAGATGCATCGGACCATTTTAGGCTGCACTTGGAGGATTTTCTTATCATCACTGGATTTGTGTTTCAAGGGTTCTCTGACCATTCACTAGCGTAACCAGAATCATTTTTATTTCATTACAGGGGCTTCAAATACGGGCGAGTGTATATTTGCACTCTTGAGTTTTACAGTGGGGTAACTGGGGGAGTGAGATATTTGTGAAGGGCTAGAGCCCGAACTCCCATGTAGTTACTGCACTGCTCACACTACATCCGTCATACGAAGACAGGGCTTCTAGTTTCCTATGTAACGATTGCTTTCGTAAATAGTGGTTTCAGTTCATGAGGGTTATTTGTAGTAACGTCTTGTGGCTCTTTGAGGGTACGAAGTCCATTTTGGAAGAAGTTTAATTTTCGCCTGCGAGGCAGGAGATAGCACGTGGGACTTTTTGAAATTTTTTTAGCCTGAATAGACACACACAAAGAAACCCACACGTAACAGACATACAGCTTTACTTTTTGGATGCTAGGTGAAGTAGAATCACTGCAGAACGCGGGAATTTTCGGCTTGGGGATCTAAAGGCAAATCAGGTTCGTAGCCAGGATTTTGTCATGTGGAGCAAGTTCAGGTTGAAACTCTAAAACAAACGGAGAGCATGAAGTCCTCCTCCCCAACGGTGTGGGGACCACGAGTAACGCCCCAGTGTGGGGTCTAGATGGATAATCTCCCAAAGGTCTGGGGTGTAATTACAGCATTATTCCGTCTGACTAACAGCCGGCCGAGATTGATGATGCAGAGGGTTTCTGGGCGGGACTGTCTTAAGGATGGATGATGTTGAGGGTCACTTGGAACTTTCGAACAACAATAATTTCACCCAAATTGTCCTACAGGAAGTTAAAATGGGGGAAACTAGTACTCAGGCTTCGTGCGAAGAAAAAGGTGCATTCTTTTTAAAGACATTTTTAGAGATGGGTAAAAGAATAAAGAAGAAAATATCCTCAAGGGGGCGGTTTTGCCCTTTGCCCCCTTTCTCTACCTACCTTTCCTGCATTGACGGCAATGGTACTTTCCGTGTCTTGCATCTAAGCCAGGCATTCTGAACTATATTCAGTGAAGTGCCACTTGATTGAATAAAAATACAAGGAGTGCCACCATCCAACATGGTGACCGTTCGTCCTGTGGGAGTAATTATATCGAAACGATGTTTATCACAACCAGGCCAGTAGCCAGAATAACCAATTTGGAAGTGGCACATCGATGATGGACTTTCGCCGGCCAGGGGAGGGGTCTCTTGGAGGGGTGTCCCCTCCCCTTCGAAAATTTTTGCCTATTTTAAGGACTCTAGATGCAAAATAGTACGCTTTCCCCCCATTTTCTTCCTATATTTGTATTCCAAAAAGGCTGGTCTCGTAATAATTTTTCCTCCTTTAGTGCAAGACCTTTTTTTGAAAAATGGGGGGGGGGGGGGGAGGGGGGACGCACGTGCTCTCCGTGGCTATGTGCCTGATCACAACGCTCACAATACGGTAGCGTTTCGCATAGTAACATTTCCGTGTACCGTCGCTGTAGTGAAGCTTGTAACTGTGAGGCTTGCATTACAGGGGCTTTGTTACAACTGATAATGTAGTAATTGACCGATAATGTATCATTAACCGATAATGCAGTAAACATTGACCGATAATGTATCACTAACCGATAATGAGGTAACTTTTACTACATTATCGGTTAGTGGTACATTATCGGTCAATTACTACATTATCAGTTGTAACAGGCTTCCCACGTACCTGTTACCTACAGTAACAGTAGCTACCGGGATACTCGTAAGTGCGCCCAATTGAAAGGTTGAGTGTAAATGTCTGAATAATAGTGTACGTTCCGCTGCTCGTTCCATTTGTCATGCAACCAGCCGGCCCGACGCCCGCCATCTGAAATGGTTCCGCGAGCCACCAGTGGCGCGCGCGCCACTAGTTGAGAAAGCCTGATCTAAACGCTCGATTTTCAAACGAGGTCAACATGTCTTGTTGGTGCGGTCCCGAAACTGATTTTACGTTTTAAGAAAAATCATATTCGACAAGGGAAAACGTAGAAAAATTGGACATAGGGCAAATGATTCATTCTGACATGTATTTCAAATTATGTAGTTTGTAATTACTATTTGATTCCTTTCAATTTTGCTCTTCTGAAGGGTTGTTATGTTGATACATGCCTAGACTACCGCTAGGAATTTTTCCCGCTAGGCCAAAATAAAAATAGCCCTTTAGATGTCTAACCAAGATTGGGAATTTCGTTTCGTGTACCGTGTCGTTGACAATCATGTTTTGTATAGAGGGTGGAAAATTGTTTATCAGAAGTACACTGAAGTGTGCGTGTACTTGTAGTGACAAAGCTTGCAGCAAAAATATATCCCGGAAATCCTATTGATGCGTGGGGTAATTTTACAATTTAAAAACTTATCGTGGTGAAAGTGTGATGATGGATTACTAAAAGTTTTTGTAAAACTATAAACTCCCTGCAAACTATCTTTTTATGGTTGTAGAAACTAAATCAAATGTAATCAGTGTGGCAGCGAGTGCAATTTTCTGCAACCTACTTATTTTGGGATGACAAAATTTTCTCCTATACCGCCAACCAGTGGCGTAGCTACGGGGGGGGGGGGGGAGCATGAGGTTCACGTGTCCCCCTACGACAAAGCCTTCCGTGCCACCCCAGGTGCCCCCTACGGAAAATTTTGGAATGTACAGTTTTATATATATTAGTCCTATAGAGAGGATTCAGACATTGTGCCCTCCCAGGAAAGGTTCATGACCCCCTAGTGCCCCCTGCTAAAAATATCCAAGCTACGCCACTGCCGCCAACCTAAGGCATAATACATAACGAAATGATTCTGGTGACTCAAGAATGCAAGATGCAGAATTGAAGAGACAAATTTGTGCGATTTCCTGGAATCTAGGTCGTTTGAAAAGTAAAATTTTCTAACCGCGCCCCTAACCATGGGGTTTGAGTTCAGGTTGGTCCTATTTAGGCGCTGTTAAAGTGCAGATTGCCCTTATGAAAAATCGTATTGCTGTCACCGTAGGTAGATACAGCTTCAAAACCCTTCAGTATGGATTTCGCTCCCGCGAATGAACACCCCGATCCTGAGATCCTCCTCTGTGGCCCTCGACCTCATCCTAGGCAATGTATTTGGTCCTCACCCTCAGGGCCGTCGCGACCAGGGGGTGTGGGGGGTGTCTCACCCCCCAAAGTTCGTCAGAGCGATGATAGTCGGAAAATCTGAAATGCCAGTTAGAATTTCTGATATCTCAGTCTAGCACATTTTTCCGACTGAGCCTATGTCAACTTTGTATATATTTTCCAACTAGACCAAGTGAGAATAATACCAAACGTTATTTTCCTCACGTAAAATCAAATCAAAGCTGTCCTTTTTCGCAAATTCTTCTCAAACTCTCAAAATTTTCGCGCGCTCCGCGCGCTTCAAACCTGACCTCAGTGTTTTTCTTATTATCAATATCTTCCGATAGCAACTTTCGGAGAAGCACAACAGCAAAAGTTGAAAGCTGTTAACAAATTACCAGGTAAAAGACTGGCTTTTTGAGTGGCATGTTGGTTTCTTGGGAATTGAATGTATTTGGAGGGAGATTCTGAATGCAGGTTTTATTATGAAAATCTTATTTAATGAAAATTTGGGCGTTTTCGCGTGCATGCGTCACGATTTACAATCAATCTCATGAACATTATTAAGGTAATTATACCAGACACAGTTCTATGGGAGCTAGGGCTCTTTAGCCCCCCCCCCCCCCCCAACTTTTTTATAGACTAATATTGGTGAAGACATAGATATACTCAGAAATTATTCCAAACGTCTATTTATCAGGCCCGTAGCAGTAAGTTCTGTAACGATTTTTTCTATAACTTCAAAAAATTTTCGCGCGCTACGCGCGCTTTCATCTCTAGTTCTATTTAGTGGTAACGCCCCCGTTTCAAACATATTGGATTTCAACGTTTCAACAAATGTTGTTCTTCCGTGTAGGCGTGATTCTAGAGAAACACGAAAATGCATGCATCATTCCGAAGTTCTTTCCTCTTTTTCCGAACTTTTGGAAGATTCCTTCTTCATCCTCGCCATCGTGGCAAACGTATTTTGTAAGAAAAAGATCTTTCAGTTTCGTAGGAGATCCTTAAGGTAAGGGTAAGATAAAGAATGTAATCCCCGACGACGACCATGCAGTCACCCGAACAAATTTCTTGGTTTTGTCCAGATTCTTTAATAAAAGCCCAGACTTTTTCAACTTTCCTTAATGAAAATTTAACATAACCCCAAATTTTTCGCCGCGCTTCGCGCGCCTTATATTTTGAGTTCGGCAGCCCATTGCATCTGTCGGGACTTAGAGTAGCTGGCCCCCAGTCAGGGCGCTTCCCCCCATGTCGGCAAATCAAAGCACCACCCCTGGCTGAGCCTGCGTGCAGGTTTTTCATTTTGGCATTGAAGTATACCCCCAAATTTCGGCCCGCTTCGCGAGCAATCCTCACAATCCACGTTGTATCACTTATGAACATTATAAACAACGTACCAGTGAACTTTTATAGCATAAACTATGTGTACATTCTGAAAACGCGCTTGTTGGTCCTAAACCCTTTTTGCTATACCTGTTTGGGAGGTCTAGTATCATTTTTCTGCACCTATACTCTCCCTCCCGCCCATTCCCCATTGGTTCGTCTCGATTTTCGTTTCAAAATTGGTAATAAAATACGATAGATGTAAAGTGCTTGGCGTCATACTGCTGTAGTTATTATTTAGATGCCAAGTCATTGCCCCATTTTATATTATTGATCCAAGAGCTTCCAGGAGGCCTTTACAGAGTATATGCCAGCAATAGATGCCAAGAATAGAAGGCATTAAAGTAGTCAAAATGTGTGTGGGGTGTGGGGGGGGGGGGGTTTCAGGAAGTTTGTTGTTGACAAACGTATTTCGTTCTCTTAGGACAAAAACCATACTTTCTACTTTCACCAAATCTTAGTATTCACTAAATTATGGACATTTTACAGCCATACATGATCAGTTCTAAAAGTATCCCAAGATAGCACCATTTTGCATCTAAGCAACCTTACCTTAACAAAAATTTCTCAAAGGGGAGGGGGACACCCCCTCCCCTTAGTCCTTGCCCCCAGGACGGCACCTTTATGAAGTGACAAAGGAAGGATCATCACTGCTGTATCATACAAAAGTAACGCCCATAAAAACGAAAATGCAATTTACGGGCCGCCACTCATTTGGAAAAAGAATCAAACCAGTCGGAAAAATTAGAATTCATTTAATTAATTATGGACATTTTCTAGCCATATATGATCAGATCCAAAAATATCCCAAAGATAGCTCCATTTTGCATCTAAGCAACCTTAAATTAACAAAAATTTCTCAAAGGGGAGGGGTCAACCCCTCCCATTAGACCCCTCCCCCACGACGGCACCTTTATGTAGTGACAAAGGAAGGATCCTCACTGCCGTATGTAAACGCAGGGCGCATAAAAAATGGTGCAATTTACGCACCACCATTCAGTTGGAAAATATATCTATCCAGTCGGAATTTGGGACCTTCACACCCCCCAAACATATGACCCTAGCTACGGCCCTGCTCACCCTTAAAATGTTTGAGATCACTGATCTAAATAATCTTTGTTTAAAAAACCTGGAATTTCACACAGATCGATGTCATAAATATTTGCTTCCACAGCGGGGGGAGGGACTGCCCCTCCCCGGCTGTGGACGGCCATGAGTACAATATCCCATATCCCTATAATTACATGTAGCAAGGAAGGTTTTCTATACCTGGATTCACCCGCGTATTCACATACCTCTTAGTACGCTTCGATTTTTGCTATCTTAAGAGTTTAGCTAGTGTATGCCATCATAATTGGTTGAGTCCGTACAAAACATTTGATAAGAACCAGTGGCGTCGCCGGGGGGGGGGGACGTGCCTCCAATCGAAGTCTGTACCCAGTGCGAATGCCCCTAATGAGATTGTGGATATTTTAATGTGAAGGTTTCCCCTCAGTGGCATACCTGGAAGGTAATTATCTCAACATTAATTCCTATTGGGCAGCATGAGTGGTTTTATCTTTAAAGGCCAAATGCAAATCTTAACATGATCCGTCGTCTCCACTCACCCCTCCCCAACCATTAAAACGTTAGTGCGAGTAAGGCTACCAAAATGGTCAAATTGTGATGTTTTCTTTTGTGACCTGTTTAATGTTCATCCAGATAGTCAACTGCAACATTCTAATAGTCACAATTTATAACTACCCTACGGCCTCCAGGGCATTTCCCCCTAGACCCCCAATGGAGCATTGCACCTGGCCCCCACCAGGGGCCATGTCCTGGGTAGGGCTTCAAACTGCATCCGGTTGTGGAGTTTGTTTAAACGTGGGGATAATGGGGTTACTCTTTGCCACAACTGCCTCCAGGGCACCCTTGGGCAAGGTGCACCTGTATCTGCCCAGTGCCCCCTGTGGGTTGGGGGTTGTAGAATATGCCCACGGTATTCCCCGCCTGTCTGTATGAGGCGGCTAAAGGGAAGGAACTGAACTGTATTTTGAACTGTATCTGAAACTGAACTTGAATTTGAACCGTATTTGAAACCGTATTTGAACTTTACCTTTTTATCTAGCTGACACTCCCTCCCCACTCCCTCCCCACTCCCTCCCCACTCCCTCCCCACTCCCTCCCCACTCCCTTCCCCACTCCCTTCCCCACTCCCTTCCCCACTCCCTTCCCCACTCCCTTCCCCACTCCCTTCCCCACTCCCTTCCCCACTCCCTTCCCCACTCCCTTCCCCACTCCCTTCCCCACTCCCTTCCCCACTCCCTTCCCCACTCCCTTGCGCCCACTGCTCCCTTCCCCACTTCCCGGGGGTTCCCCACTCCCTTCCCCACTCCCTTCCCCACTCCCTTCCCCACTCCCTTCCCCACTCCCTTCCCTCACGCCTTCCCCCACTTCCCTTCTCCCACGTCCCTTCCCCCACCTCGCCTTCCCCACTCCCTTCCCCACTCCCTTCCCCACTCCCATCCCCTACCCTTCCCCACGTCACTTCCTCCCCACTCTCCCTTTCCCCACTTGGCTCCTTCCCCACTCCCTTCCCCACTCCCTTCCCCACTTCGAAAAGTCTGGAGATGCCACTGAAAAGAACCCTCTGAGGCTCTGAAGAAAATGGATGTGCAACCCGAACCTATTGACCAGAATGTAATCTCAAAGTTACACTTTGTCATACTTGTCATGTCAGTAGCTTGAACACTTAAGAACTATAAGCCAATCACCTGCTGTGAAACTTCTTGTGGGCTGGGTATGTGAATGATTTGTACCCGCCCATTACTTCCGGTCTTCACCATAGAGACATGTACACACGCAGCGCGCGCTAGCCAGCTTAGCTTTGTGCATGTACTGTACATGTACCAGTCTTGCTTTGAATTATGCGAACTGGGCACGGGCTAAACAAGAAGTATTGCGAAAGCAACACGGGATTGTATGTGATGCCGACCTTGTGGAAGAGGCCAGAGTGTTTAAAAGGTGGTAATATCTTGACTTGAAACACCATCATCCTCCCACGTTACGTATAATCTAGCAAACCGATCTTGGTTTTTCGATAACAGTTTACTAGGCTATCTCGTGAAACTGGTGTTATCTGTGGTAAGTATAGCAGCCTGCCGCCATTGTATATGTGCGCTATAAGTATAAGTATAAGATATGGTGGGGCCTATTCATACGAAAATTTTCGTATGAATAGAGGGCAGTGGAAGCACTATTCATACGAAAATTTTCGTGCAAAAGCTTACAGTTCCACTCTTTATACATGAATATGAGTCGATCTCAAATTGACATTTGGGTGGTTTTTTGAAAACCAACTAGGCCTAACGTTAGACCAGTTTCTGTTCTCTTGCTCTAGGCCCTATACGGCGGAACTTCATCATTAGGCTAGTAGCTTTTCAAACATTAGCTAGGTTTGTCATACGATTTATAATGCAGCTATAAGCGCATGTAGTAAAGTACCATAGTACTGTTTCGTACGACACTGCAGTAAAACTTGATTACACAAGTAGGCTAAGTCTTTTATATCAAATGTCCTCTTATAGGCAAAAAACAGTCGGGACACAAATGGGATTGATGCGAATGTTCGCAAAACAACATCCCAGCTCTTTTCAAGTTTGCTTTTAAAAAGGCCTTGTTCTTACTAGGCCTTCAGTCTGAGTATGAGTGTGTGTTTCACATGCACTGATCATTTGTACCGTACCGTAATCAATAATCATACTATCACGTCCACGGGCATGTGCGTACGTACGCACCAGATTGGAAAGCTTGCAATGGTGCACGGGGATAATAATAATGGCCAAGAGAATTGCACGGCCATTACTATCTAAGCGGAGCGCCACTATGAGTTGGCACGGACATAGCAAGAAAATTTAAGCCAAAACTACCTCCTACATTGCAGGAAATTGCCTTTCCTAGCCAACTTGTTTGGTTGCTGCCAACAAGTTTGCACGGTTGCAGTTGTCAGTTGTTAAATTGTGCGGCTGGCAACTTCTAAATTCATATTTTTGCACGGGTGATAAATCCCCCTCACAGGGCAAACTTTCCAATCTGGTGTACGCAGACTGTACGTACGCAGAGCCATTTATATGGCCTTGTACATACGCCAGTCGGCTAAACTTTTCTTCGTATGAATTGTGACTTCAAGTAGGCTTATTCGTATGAAAATTTTCGTATGAATAGTCACAACGATAAGATACATTCATAGAAATGAAAGTAAGGGAGAATGTTGACACAGTGCATCCATGCATGTTTAACCAGTGAAGCCACAAAAATTGTGAGGGCGCTTTCATTGTATGGCAAAAGTACCTGGGATATGATTGGTGTGTACTCCCGTTACATACAGTGTGCATTCTGCTGCAGAAGTTATAGCTTATTTTATCCGTTTTTCGAAAGATGAGTAATTTTCACAACAGAAATAAGTCATTGTGCCTTAACTCACCGATTCCCACCGGCAAATGAGGCTGATGGGATCTTGAACACTGGGGCAGGCATACGTTTTTGGCTTATATAAAGCCCCTGTCTTTTCTTGAAAATTGGATCAACTTTGTTTTTAAAACTATTGACATTCTCAGCAGTGAGAGCTTCAAAAGGCAGATTATTCCACTCAGAAATGACACGTTGACTAAATTGAGTACTTCCAAATGTCCAACCTACAGTTGGGTTTATAAAAACTAAAAGGATGCCCACAAGTATGACAATCAGAGCGTTGTTCAAAAAAAAAAAAAAATACAAGCATCAATTTTCTCTAATCCTTTGACAATCTTGAAAACCGCAATGAGATCTGCACGAAGTCTACGCATTTCCAAAGACAAGAGATTAGTTTCAAAAAGCCTGTCCTCATAACATAAGTGAGAAATTTCAGGTATCATCCTTGTAACTTGCCTCTGCACCTTCTCAATATTATCAACATCTTCTGGTGACAAGGGTGCCAAACTTGACAGCAGTATTCCAAGTGAGGCCTGACTAAGGACTTGTACAATCTGACTAAGTAGCCTATAGATGTGTCCTCGTAGCCTCTCAAAGACAAGTTAACCGTTAGCCTGTAGGCTAGATAACAGGAAGTTGCCTCAGAATATTGACTGTGTAGCTTCTTTACAGCATACCCCACTGAGGGGAACTGAATTTTAACTGCATATCCCTTTGGCTTCTAACAGAAGCAAATTGTCTACAGACTGCATATCCTCATAGCCTCTTAAAAGGTACCCTAGCAAGATACTGTACCTGTAAATCATAGCCAAAGAATAGTGGTGCAATAATCATAGATGAGTGGTTCTCAAAAATACATTTGTTGCCTAGACTCTGTGGCCTTATGTTTTCCCAAACAGAGTTTCCATGTGTGGGGTATTCTGCAGTTACTCAGAATATTGCACATTTCAGTGGTATTTTGCAAACATCTTCCTCAAATAACCGTTCGATCTGGAAAGTGTAAAATAAAGTTTAACGCAGGATAAATTTTAGGATGTTTTTTTCCCTTTTTAATGATGGGGCTTTAAACATACATAAAACGTGAGGAAGTTATAATGGATTGAAGTTAGGCCTCCAGGCTGTTTAGATATACTTTGTTACTATTTATTTGAATTATTTCCCTAATTGTGCACACCCCAGATTTAAGTGATGACCAGTGTTCTTTGATGTAATTTCAGAGGCTAATTCGATCTGCTGTGCAAGTACAAACATGTTAGTAAACACACTGCACATCTGAAGAGATCTTGAGCAAACTTTGTCCTCCGCAAGAAAATCATGGAGTTTCAGACAGCCTGTCTTACAGTTTTCTTAAAATAACTGATTAACGATTTACAGGTAATAAATTTCAACATTCTGAATGATATTTAGGAGAAAACCAACCTTGTTTGGATTCATTTTGATGAAAAATGTCTCTCAATTCTGCTTTGACAGTGAAATGACTATAGGCTTTTGCATTGCCACTGTGATGGAGTAATTTTTATGTTGTAATTAATCTGAGAATGTGAGAGGTCCCCAGACTTTTTGGCTTGGAGGTGTGAAAATTAGAACACTTTGCACAAGGGCTGTAATGGAAAAGTGTAACAGAAACACACAACCATGTTCAAGGGTTAGGCCATACTAGAAAGTTTATACCTGATCTACCAAAGTTTTGTGCAAGTTAGGTTAAACCTCTTTCCTTAATTTCTGTGCCACGCCATATTAACGTGCAACAGTATTATTTAAATTAAGTCGGATACAGTATTTAAAACCAGCTATCAGACTGGCATGTTAAGTTACTGTATAATTGTAAGCCATAGATAATCAGTGTAAAAGAAGCCTACATGTTTTCTAGTCTGGTCTTCAGAGGGGGTTGCTCCTAAGTTAAAGCCTGTATACGTAGTCAGTCACAAAGCAGATCTACAGTTCTCATGTTGACCTATTGAAATAGTGGGGTGATCAACCTCCTGATGAGGTATGTGGTTACACCATATCCAATGAAACTTGCTTAGTGGATACATCTAGACCTAGGCCAGATATAATGGTTGTAGTGATGTAGCATAAGTAGCTGCATTGTTACTTCATAGCTTACTGATGTCAGCAGTTTGTTACCTTTAGTGGTAACTGCAAATTCTATGACTTGACAAAATTTGATGACCTTGTTTCACATTTTCTGCCGTTTCCAAAAATGTCAGTGACAAAAAAAGAACCACAGTACATGTCTAAGATTTGGAAAGGAGAACTTATGGCTTATGGGAGAGGCCTAAATTGTGGATTTTAGGTCACAACTGTGCTAACACTTGCCTAGGACAAAATCAGTTGCAGCCAGCACCGTGCAGATCAAAGACCTCAGAATGGGAATAGGGAGCTTTTGGTGACCATATATAAGGGTTGCAAAGGCCGAGTCCAAACTCAAACTCAATTCAGGACTCGAGTTCGTTTTTACTGAACTCAGAATTCGCCCAGAATGGGAGGTTCTGGAATCGGACTTGGCCCGGAATGGGCTGTAACTGGGCTCAGCCTTGGAGCCGATTCCAGCCGAGTCCACCAAAATGAAAGTTTGATTAATGCTACTGAAAGATACTGTACATTCTTATTGGTGCACAATTTAATACATCATAAATGGTCGCGCACAGTCAACTACTGTAAGTTACAAGGTGGACCAGACTATAAAATTGACTCCTAAAAATGAAAGTTTAAGTGAAATGTACTTGATGAACTGTTTAAACAGCATTTGTATGATATTCTACATTGTCAAATGGTTGGACTCGGAATTGGCCAGGAATTGGGCACACTGGAATTGGAACTGGCTTGGAATTGGAGGGTACAGTTTGCTGGACTGACTTGGATACAGCCCTGCCATATATACACTAGTCATAAAGGAGGGAGGTGGAGGGGGGGGGGGGCTGGTCTGGAATGTTTGCCATGCGTGTGTAAGATCTGGCTTGCACATGTACAGTAGCTGCACAGTTTGGTGCCTGGCCATGCAAGACAAGCTATAAATACTGTAATATATGTAGACCATGGATGCATTTTTTCCACTTCACACTTTGCATTAGTTACAATGTTTGTTGTGTATAAAGCATGCAAAATAATAAACTGTCTCAAGGAATTTTTATTTAGACTTCTCAGAACATAGTGATCTCACATGTACTATGACTGGATATCAAAGAGAATGTAAATCAATTTTACAGAGATGTGGTATGGGTACAGTTAATTTGCTCTGGTGCATGTAGATGTTCAGTATCTCTAGTATCTCTAGTTATGACTTACCAGGAACCTTAGAAGTCATTTTTTAGCGAAAGTGCAACATTGTCGAGGGACTTTTTTCCCATTGGCATTATATTACCTACTGGGGTCCTTGACAGAAATTTATACTACACTGCTGTACATATCTTACTGAGTTTGCCAGATTTGCTTAAACTGTTGCTGACCTTAAACAGGTTTTCATATTAAAAATGCAAACCTGGCTAATTATTTTCCTACTTTGCCTGGTGTATCATCTTGTGATATATTGCTTATCCTTCTTTTCTATCACAGTTGATGTGAATACCCAAAAGTGCAACATCTAGCTTCAGAGACATCTTAAATCTTGAATTGTTTGAAGAATCTCAGCCTGTGCGAGGAAATAAAGCAGCTGTAATATGGCATGTGTAAACCTGTACAGTAATACAGGTTGGGACACATAAATCCCGTTCTCTTATAATTTCAATAATGGGAAGTGGTTCCAGCAAAGAAGCAAAGCAAAATAAAATGCCAGAGAAAAAAGAGCCCAAACAAACCCCTCAGAGGAGAGGCAGAGCCCAGTTTGAGGAGGTACAACTTCAGGATCCTAATGCCCCTCAGAGAAGTAATGGACATCCTGCTGGCAGTGGTGGGTACACAAGTGGTACTGCCCCTGCTTATCCAAATGGTTTTGTACAGCAGTACAATGATCCCTATTATGAAGGGTATGGACAACCACATGGGTATCAGAATGCCCGAGATATGTGGCAGCTGGCAGAGGCAATGCAATGCAGTGCAAGGCAATCAGAGGGTGGTCAATTGCTGGGCCCCTCACCCCAGTCAGGGACCCTGATGAATTTGTAGCTATGGCATTACACTTCAGGAAATGGTTAAGGTATAATAATTCGAGAGGGGGCCTTGCAATAATTCAGTTGGGCCATGTTTTCGGAACATAACGATTGCATATTTAAAGGGACCCCATAAGGAATATGTTAAGCACAACTGAGGTGACTTTGTTAATTGACCCTAAATTGTTGTTAAGTGCCAGATTCTTCAGCATACATTGTTGAATGCATTGTCATTTAATCTCATGGCTGTTATGGTGAGGGGACTATTTGCATGTAACATCTCCAAGCCATAGCAAAATAGAAGCTTTTGCAATGAATATTACAGGGCCTACTAAGTATCTAGTGGGTAGGATATTGATTTATGTGTGGGGAGTTCCACAGATAGAGTGAAGCATATCGGCAAGAAACAAAACAAGTGCCATTGACCAGAGCAATCGCCCTGTACACTTTAGAGTTAATCATATATCTTCAACTGTCAACCTTTGAAAAGAAGAAAGTTGGGAAAATACAATAACATACAAGTGGAAATGAAAGGAAAGTTACAGAGCCTTGCTAGGTATGGTTTTGTTTGTTT
>JAIZAY010000612.1:0-36546 GCA_029531755.1 Holothuria leucospilota | reverse complement strand
CAGTCTCCCGAATGAGACTTGTATTTGAATGATTATACCTTCTTTCTTTAAAAAGGAAAACCAAAACACTGAACATGATTTTCATGACAAGAGCATACACAGTAAATCGGGGGGGGGGGGGGGGGGTTTGGGGGATATATCCCCCAACATTTGACTAGGGGGGATGGCCCATGTAATCATCCCCCCAATGTTTCAATCTACAGATACGTGTATGGTGGAAAGTATATTTTATTCTTCATTTTCGTAAGAAATTTTTTCAATCACGCTTCACTTTCCATCACAAATGTTTCTCAGACTATCAGAATTTTAGCAAATCGTTGGCAATCTATCAAAATTTTCGCGCGCTCCGCGCGCTTCCAACCGTACGTCAGTGTCACTCATATTATCAATATCTTCCGATAGCAACTTTCGGAGAAACACAACAGCAAAAAGTTTAAAGTTTATGAATTAATAGGTAAAAGACTGGCTTATGGCAGTGGTAAGTTAGGTTTTTTGGGCAATTGAAAGTGTCTCTATATAGAGTCTGAATGCAGGTTTTGTAATGGAAATATTATTCGTCACTGTTTACACTCCATGTCTGTCCATTATTATGGTAATAATACACGAAACTGTTCTAATCACGGCACTTTCCGAAGAACAGAAATACATCTCCAAATATCTGTGGGGACCTCGCATCAATATGGGATCTTTCAATCTAATATGTAGCATGATATAGAAGGTTGAGAGTACGTATCTGTCGTTAAACATTTTTCAAAAATTTTTACCAGAGCTTCGCCAGTTTGCGCTGAGCCATTATCGATATAGATGGTGATTGTTAATACACTTATGACGAAAACAGCACTCTGTAACGCTCTTATTAGTCCTTCACCCCTTTTGCTACACCTATCAGGGAGGTCTAATATGACCTCCCTGCACCTATACTCTCCCTCCCTCTCATTTTCCATTGCTGGCAGCTGTTCGTCCGGATTTTAGTTCAAAAGTATAGTAAAAATACGATAGTTGTAAAGTGTTCGGCGCCGTACTCTATATAATCATTTGGATGTCAGGCAGTATATGCATTATGTCATTGCCCCCCCCCCCCCACCCGCCCCAATTAATATGATTAATGCAGAGCTTCCAGGAGGTCCTATTCAGGTATCTGCTAGCCTTAGGTGCCCTTTCATAATGCACAATGAAGGAAAGGACATATTTCGTAATAACTCAAGAATGTTTCTGTGGACTCCACGCACACATTTTTTGCGAAAAATCTTTCCCGAAATAGAAGGCAGTAAAATAGACGGAAGGGAGGGGGCTTCAGGAGATTTGTTGACAGCGTATCTGTCTCTTAATAGACAAAATATTCTCCTCTTTTACCTAACCAAAAATTAGCATTCACTAAATTATGGACATTTTCCGGCCATATATGATCAGTTCCAAAAACATCCCAAAGATAGCACCATTTTGCATCTAAAAGGCCTTAAATTAATAAAAAAATTCTTAAAGGGTTGGGGGAACCCCTTCCCCAGGACGACACCTTTATGTAGTGACAAACGAAAGATCAAAACTGCTGCATGCAAATGCAGGAACGCATGAAAAATAAAGGTGTAATTTACGCAGACTTGGGGGAACTGAGGTATTATTACGACATCATCTATGGTGCCCCAATCACAAAAAACCTGGCGACGCCGCTGACCTCAAGCCAACTTGCAGATCTTGTAATGATCTCCGAATTCAAAATCCAGTTGTCTGGGATGACCCGATATATGTTGATCCCTGCCTTTTTAACCTTAACAGGACATTGTTGCTCTTGTACTATTTCAATCCGGTGCAGCTTATCGACGAGTTTTGTGCTCAAAATAGCACTTCCTAAATGTATGAATATACCAAAGAACATTAACACTGAAATTAACCCGTTAAAAGTGTCTTCCTGGCACTTCTGAGACATAAAAACCTAGGAGCTTCGGGGGCTTCGCCCCCTGGACCCCCACCGGGGCTTTGCCCCTGGACCCCACCAGGGGCCCTAAGGCGGGCCCCTGGACCCCACCCGTCAGGGGTGAAAGGGGAGGGGTGTCACTCTCCCCTTTAAAATTTTTTGAAAAATTAGGTGTCCTTACATGCAACCTGGTGCCACATATTTTACCTTTTGAAGTAAAATTTGTGTTTAAAAAATTAACGTATTTTTAGGAAAGAAAAAAATCGGCATCAGTGAGGGGGAATTGCCCAATTGTCTCCCCCTTTGTACGCCACTGATTTCAGTGGATTGATTGGAACGGAGATTTTCCACAGCCAGAGTCTATCATTATCAAGTTGAGTAGCCCAGTCGAGTGATTTTTTTTTGCCCAGATCGCCAGTGGGGTCGCTTGGGGCGCAAAGATTGAGGGGAGGGGCTCGATCCCCCTAAGCCCCCGTAGCTACGCAACTGATTATATACACTGCATTTTGTATTTATTTCTTCTCATGTACCACGAAATGTCCCTGTACAGCCATATCTAGAGTCCAGACTACCCCTGCTCACCACCCTACCAATGAATGCAACTGTTTTTTCACTATCGAAGTCAATAATATCGCGAGGGTGGTGGGTACCCAACGAATCATACGCGTATACATTCCCAGTGTAAAAAATGCAAGAAATGAGCTTCCTACCCATCTAACAGGCGTTTTATTGTGATTTTGAGGTCAAACATAGCATCATTTACGCATGACCTATTTAGCTCTACAAATTGACGTATCTCTTGCTTTTCTGAGTGTAACATTTTAGTCAGTTGAGCCTTTTGTCAAGAACAATCGATAATGTACTGAATTAACCGATATTGTTAAACAACCGATAACGCAGTAAACATTACCAAAAGAGTCATGGCACCCGACAATGTAGTAAAACATTTACCGGTAATGTACAACCGATAAAGTAGTGGAAATTTCACCGATAATGTAATCATCTAGTGCGTTATTATGGAAATGGCAGGGGAGTCTTTTGAACCATATTAGATGTGTATCCCATAATATCATTGGTCAAGACTACCTTTAATCAGTTTTACTAAATTAAATTAAAGTCCATTCCTTTTCTCATATGTGCATACAACAGTAACAGTGTCATCCTTTAAAATAAGCACTATTTATCAAATCGGTCTCGGATTAAGTTGTGTTTCTCATGCACAAATCGCACTCGTTTCGGTCAGTCATTTGTCCCTAACGCCAGTCACGTGGGTGGAAGGCAAATTTTCCATATTGTGGACCATGAATTGTCGTATCATATCATGCACCGCCATGCCATGCCATAATGTAATAATGTAAAAATTTATCGATAATCCTTTAGTGACGTCTTAACACACACAGGATTTTTAAAGTCAAATTTTACCTTCGTAAAGCATATGGCCGCGGTGGACATACTTGTGAACGTGTGTATTGGTTTACGTGTGTGCGTAAAAAAACCGTAATATATACGTAGGCCTACATTCAGGTATATGTACTGTTGTCGTACGCACGTACGTACGTAGCTAAAATGTATAGGCCTCTACATGTGCCAAGGTGCGTGGAAACAGGTCAACTCAAGCCTTTCGCTACTCGGTCTCTCGTCAACCCGGAACCACTCCAACTCGGTTTCAATAGAAATCAGGCTGCGAAATGTTCATACTCGCGTATCTACCAGAAAGCAAAACTACTAATGAGAAGAAGCCATAGAGTAATGTGTGGGTGTAATTGCAAAAAAAAAATGGTTTGGTAGATTTGTTCAAGTTGTTGGACTGAAAAGCTAAATACAGAGTAAAGGGTACGTTCTGTTGTCGCGTGCGGTATGTCTACTTTTCGTATACCCGAACTCCACCTAGAGACCGAACATGCACGTGCTCCCAACAAGTCCACCTCCATATGAATTATGGTGTAGAGATAACAAAAGAAAAGACCAAAAATGGCAAAAAGTGCAGCTAAAGAAGCAAGCAAGAAAGAGAAGACAAAAAGACTGAGAAGACATGAAGGAGAAAAACCTATACAGGAAGTCTGTTAAGGAGGATCGACCTCAGGTGATATGTTTCTCTCGACCGTAAGTCTCTCCACTGAGCCACAATATTTGGCAATGTTAAGAGTGTTTAAAAAATATGTAAACTCATTGCAGCCGTCACGCGGGCATTATTTTAGGTGAATTAATTAGCATTGCTAAAGCATATACTGGATTCATGCTTGTAAATAGATTATTTTGTTGTGTTGATTTGGAATTGTACAACAGTGAATCAGCAATCACTTTTTGGTGGTCACGAAACGACACAATTTGGAGGGCCACCTGCATCATGGTTTGAATCGAACGCAAATGCTAGACTTAAACTGGATGATGTACAGCGCTACTTTGAAAAAAAATACCACAAAGGTAGCATACAGGGCAGGATACACGAACCTGCTCTCTGAGGTACCATCGCAGTCATATGTCCTGTTGAAGGCTCAGCTGAGCCCTCGTACTGTACTTCGCTTCGACGTAGCATCAAGGGTGCCAGCGGGTTATTCAAAAGTTCCTAGATCATGAGCCACAAAGTCCCAAGAAATCCCAAGGGTGACTTGTAAGTTCCAAAAATGTGTGTTTGGGAACAATGCACGAGACGAAACAATGAGAAAACCTGAAGAAAAATATGATTAATTTCGGCGTTATGTAGCGCCAGTGCTCATTTCACTTAATAAAAATTAAGTAAAAACAAAAAAAAGAGTTCATTCATTATTAAAGAGTGTTATCTATCTCCGTCTACATGCCAAGTACTTGTTTGTGTCGGTCAGAACCTAAATTTTTACAATTCCTTCCCACATTTGCACAGTACAAGTATATTTTCTAGTTCGTGGCGTTATTCCACCATCTGAACTGTCTATTTTCTGGTTGCTTTCGTTCACTGATGGTGAAAAGTGGTAATCGTATAACGAAATGAGGGCGCGCTGTATGTATGTACGAGTTTTGAAACTACAGCGTACCATGATTTACTGGAATAAGAGAACAACATCGTCTTAATTAAAACAAGATTAAGTACATGTACACTTATAATGCGACAATAACAAAGTTGTCTTGCAAGTTCTACCAAGGACCCAGGCAATAAATTATAGTTGATAACTGTTTGCTAGAATCGGATAATTGAAAGGTGCATAATTTCTTACTTTGCAGAGTAAAATGTCTGGAAAAGGTACATATTCCCAAAATATTCCATCTACATTCCACGTTATTCCCCAAATTCCCAAGATATTTGTGGCAGATTCTCCCTACTCAGACCTTAAAAAAAAAAAAAAGTAGTCAATGGATCGTCATATTTTGACGACTGGGCGTTATTACCCAAGTTAATCTGCTAATTTGCATTTTCCACACACCTACATATACATAAATAAGCGTTCGTGCTTGTGTATGAATGTACATGCATGCATGCATAGGCCTACACACTACGTATAACCGCACATACGTAAACATATAAACATACTACATACCTACTGACCTAGGTGAAATTGAAATGTAACTCTCATGTGCGTCAGGACATTGCCACTACACTATCGGTAAATTTTTATCACATTTATTGTTTAAAAATATTGTTTGTTCCATTATCGGTAAATTGTAGTACGTTACTTGTCAAGTAACTTCATTATCGGCAATGTTTCTGCTGCAGTTTTGATCATGGCAAATCATACTATCGGTAATTTTTTACTAAATTACTGGTTGTATCACATTATTAAATCTAGTAAAAGCAATTGGTCAATCGGGCAAGGGAACTCTAAGGGAAAAAGGTGTAGAGCCACTATCAGTTGAATGTAGTTGTTCCTTTAAATAATACATGGACAAATATATTTTCTGATTTACAACGTAACGAACAGACAATTACAAGAGAAAGGTTTCAACAGTAGCGTATTAATAGACATATAGGTGATAGATCAGCGATTGTGTCGTGAATTAGATGGCGCTATTACTACTAGCCAGGACGTCGTCCTTCTCCAGGGCGAACGGTTAACCCCACTGTTAACCACCACTTTTTCTTCCAACTATAATCACTTGGGTGACTAATGGGGGGGGGGGTATAAAATGAAGTGTAGATAAGTTTATTCAAGACCTACCCTGAAAATCAGTGTGGAAAATTTGGACAGAAGGAACAAATCCGCAATAGTTGATCATATAAAGCGAAAGGAAAAATCTTGACCATCTTGTCCTTTTAACATGTTAACTGACGGACGGTCAACCGTAAACTCCCATTGACTTACTGTGTAGTCAACGGTCAACTGTTTCAGTTGGTTGACCGTGGCGCCATTTAGATTCTATTATATCCTACGCTTTTTCAGAACTGAAAGGTGTACTAAGAGTAAAGAGAGGTTGCTTCGCCTCTATACTATACTTGTAAGTGACTACAGTGCAGTCAGACAACTACCCTAGGAGTACTGTACTAGCAAATCATAACTGTGAATTTCGCCGTCGTTTTTACATAGATGATTACATAGATGACCGGTAGTCATGTTTTATTCTCTCCCTTACCGTAGCTAACCTAACTGTTCGCTCACACTGCTACATATGAGATACAACATAGGCAGCTCTGCACGGACATTTTACGGCCAACTTCATAGTCCTATTTCATGCGGCATTCCTTGCCCGGGACAGTCACTAGCTGCCATATTCTCTGTCATACATTACAGACTATTGCTTACTCAGTCTCTTACACCCTTCCCTTTCTCCACCTCGCATATGTCTCCACAGCATTATATCCCTTCCTGCCCAAGTGAAAACATGTTTTGAAAGCCACACGAGGAAGTGATTTTATTCTCTATAAATGTAGGCTTTTTTGTTTTATCCTTTCGTAAAATTAAGCAACTCGAATAACTTTAGGGTTTCCTATCTTTTCTTAGAGATAAAATCAATACGTTCATTAATTTGTTGATTTCAATGGCTCCTTCCACTCCCCTCTTCACTCCATCCAACTACGCGTTGTCTTTAAAGGGAAGTATTGCGTTTGTTTTACACCAAATTTTCATATTTTTAAATCAATATTAATAGACACAGAATGACAGAAAATTCAAAATAAGGCAGCACGGTAGCTTTCCTTTCAAGAAGTAAGGCTCTCAGTAGAAGGAATTTGGTAGTTTGTTGCACAAAAGTAATTTGTTCACCCAATCATTGAAAAATTCAAATGATGCAACATCTGTTACTCTTGTATTGCATAATATTTTTAGGAGATAAATCTATTGCTAGAGTTTATTGGTGAGACTGAAAGGTTTAATAATGATTAAGAGCATTTATTTGTATGCCATGTTGGTGCATTTTAAACGCAATATTTCCCTTTAAACAGAGCGCTTGGAACTTTTACTATTTATATTTTGATGTCGAGGCCATTGATTCAAGTTTCTTGGCTACACTGTGCAGTTATCAGGTTGCATCTCCTTGGTGGAATAGGAAACTTTTGTTTAATTGACCGGATAGGAATTGAAACTTTTGCGATATTTCTCTGACTGGAGTGAAATCAGATTCATGCTTTAACAGTAAATAGGGCAATGTACACATTACCGGTTGAAAAAGACCTCTTCTGACTCGGACGTCAAATGTCTACTATATTAGCAAGCTATGGATCCCTCATTATCTCTGGGATACCGAGTCAACCCTTTATTGGATTGCCGTGTTAGGTTGTATTAGTAGAACTTCTATTTGGGGCATGTTTTAAATCAATATTTTCAATTGGGACCACAATTATAATGAAAGGTTCGAAGTTATATATTTGCAACCCGTCGTTTCTTCTAATAAATATGAAAATTCCTCGGGATGATGTTATTTCTTAGCTTTTTCTTCTTTTTCTCAATTAGATTATTTTTGATCTAGCCTTTATATCTGTCCCAAAAGTTTGCACCTTGCATTCATTCCACGCACACTAGCTCTTCACCTGTCGTCTGACATGATTGAGAGCCCAAGTCATGCCACACCAGATTCCACTCTTTATCTCTGGAAAAAACCCCAAACAAAACAAACGCTTGCCTAGATTACCTAAACAGGGAGCCTTTGTCTAAACCATGGAAGTGGTACTACTTCCATGCCTAATGCCCCACTCACACTATGCCGAAATTACACACGAAGGGGACACGAATTGACACGAAGTAAAATTCGTCTCGCATTCGTAGCAAAAAGCCACGAATGTACTTGGCGCGAACACAACTCGAATGGAAGACGAACACGGAGGATTGTGACAGGAATGTCATGCTAATGTCAGAGGAAAGTAAGACGAATTGGAGGGGATAATAACACGAATGGCCCGAACAAAGCAAATATAATACGAAATAGACACGAAAAATACAGGAATGTGAGAGGAATATGTGGCGAAATGAGGCGAATGACAAGAATGATCCTTGAATGATTCTTGATCCGTTCCAGAGACTCCTCTTTCTGCAACATCTAGTTGACCTGCAGCAGGAGATAGTTGCACAAGATGCAGCCATATTCAAGCTGATCCAGATACGGCAAAACAGGAGAGGTGGCAGGAGGAGAAGAGTGTGGGTCCGACCTTGGCTGATGCGGAGACCACTTCTTGGCCATTATGAGCGACTCATGGAAGAGCTGATGAGAGAAGACGTGCCTGCCTACAAGAATTTTGTACGCATGGAACCTCCATTGTTCCGGGAGATGCTGGATCGACTGACTCATAAAATAGCTAAGAAGGACACATGGTACAGGAAGGCAATAGAGCCGGGGGTCAAGCTGGCCATCACCCTTCGTCATCTCGTCACAGGTGACAGTTACCCAAGCCTCATGTACGCATTCCGAGTTGCCGCCAACACGATCTCAGGCATTGTCAACGATGTCTGCAAGGCAATATTGGACGAGTATGCTGAAGAAGTAATCGCTGTCCCCACTACACCCCAAGAATGGCTGGCCATAGCTGAGCAGTTCTCCACACGATGCAACTTCCACCATTGCCTTGGGGCAAAGGATGGAAAACACATTGCCATCAAGTGTCCTATGGGCGCTGGCTCACTGTATTTCAGCTACAAGAAGTTCCACTCTATCGTGCTGCTGTCGGTTGTGGATGCGGATTATAAATTCATCTGGGTTGATGTGGGAGCAATCGGCGGTGCATCTGATTCACAAATATTTAACAGTTCAGAGCTACGCGAGTGCATCGAAGATGGTTCCATCAACTTCCCTCCACCAGACACGCTGCCCAATGATGATGAGCCTATCGAATACTTCATCATTGGGGACGATGCTTTTCCTTTGCGAGTATGGATGATGAAGCCGTTTGGCAGAAGAAACTGCACCATTGAAGAACGAATCTTCAATTACCGTCTGTCAAGGGCTAGGAGAGTGTCAGAAAATGCGTTTGGCATAATGGCCAATCGTCTCAGAGTTCTCCTCACAACCATGCAGCAGGATCCCAAGACTGTTGGAACCATCGTCAGTGCATGTTGCTGTCTGCACAACTTGATGCGGATCCGTTATCATGTCAACTAAAATCTTGTTATGGACAGAGAAGATGATAACCACCAACTTGCTCCTGGGTCCTGGAGAAATGATGCTGACCTGACTGATTTGGAGCCGCTTGGTAGGGGCAACCGAGCCACTGCAGCAGCCAAGAGACAGAGAGGATATCTGAAGCATTACTATGCTTCTCCTGCTGGAGAAGTTCCATGGCAGATGGTCATGATTTAGAGTGATATGTCCAAGACTTTGTACATGCTTGTGTATACTGTTTTCTGTTTCAAGTTTGAAGGATGGTTCCTTTTCAAGACCAAATGCATCCCCCAGGAAGAACTTGCTGACCATGTTTGCTATCACACAACGTAATAATAAAAACAGTATTTGTATTTTAGTCAAACTGCTTTTATTACAAACTGCTTTTATAAATGACTCTTGTTTTTGTCATTGTTTTTAATGTGTCTATTTCAACATTAAATAGAAACAAATGTTAAAAAGTAAGATGAAGGCATAGCTTATATTGTATTGTATAATAGGCCTACTTTCATGTGTTTGCCATCAGTCCATATTTAACAGTACGTCTTTTTTAATTTTTAATGTAACGCACATTATAATCAAGTATCTGGTATGGGTATGGATATATGACTTCAAATTTCTCTTGTTTTTGTAATTGAATACATGAGAACAGTAACAGAACATTTCTGAATACATGAGAACAAAAACTGAACAAGTCCCCAAAAATGTTGTCACAAAATCGATACCTAATAAATATATTGAATTTTGTTGTAAGTCGTATGATTTGTACGTATCAACAAAGTAGAGTTTGTCTATTTGGTAAATAAGAATAAATCAAACAACCCACAATGTGTTTGATGGATTTTTATTGGTCAGTTTACAAAATATCGATATGACTTTAGATGTACTTGTATTCATGTCCGTTTCAGTATTAATCAGTAAAAACACAATAGTTGTGATTACATATAGCATAAGCATTTACCTATCAAATCATAGGCACTCTCACTGTCCACTCTGAAAGACACAAAACAGAGAAAGCAATAATCCGCTGCACATTATGAATCACACAAAACCACTAAATGTGGTCTAAGTACTGATGATTCACTGTCCAGTGTGAATCACACAGTAGCGTAAAAGCAAAAATAATCAACTCTCCACTATACAGTCCGCACTACTTGGCAGAGGAATCTATGCTGGTACCGCCCCCAATACCACTACCACTACCACGGGCGCCACTATCCACACCAGCTTACGTTGGGGGAGCTTAGCTGACTGGATGTATCGAAGGAAATATTCCCAAAACTGGTCTGTGGTGTCGACAATGGGTTGCGGCCTAACGCGGGCGACAACGTGGAGTCCCAAACACTACTACTACAACTACCACCAGTGCCCACCTGAGTCTGCTGCTGGTGCTGCTGCTGCTGAGGGACCCAGGATAACTGTTGTGGTGGCCCCATTAAGTGATACTGCGGCTGAGGAGACTGGAAAGGCTGTGGTTGGTACTGCTGGCCCTGCTGGCTCTGCTGCTGAGCAGGAAGTGACTGCTGGGCCTGTGCCTGTGGCCGACGCTGCTCATCGTTTGCCCTCATGGCCTCACTTTCATTTAGGGCCCACATGTAATTATCCATGGAATTCCGCAGATACTGGGGCCAAATCTTGTCATGGATCTTGGGAAGGCCATGGTAGAGGAAGGCGGCCCACCCACACTTGTCATTGACAGGACCAGTCACATCCCGGGCCTGCCAAACCAGCTGGCGTATCTCCTGGGAGACTTGCAGATACTGTTCTTGGTTCTGCCTCATTCTTTCCAGAAGGTCCTCCTGCCTGACGGTCTTATTCTTTTTCTTTCCACCCTTCTTGGTTGATGTGGAGGAAGTGGTGGGGGTGGTGTAGTTGTAATCAAGAGCAGTGGCGGCAGCAGCAGAAGCATGGGAAGTGGTTATGTTTTTGACGGCAGTAGACTCGGTGGAGTTAGCAGCAGTGTCCTCCTGTGGATTGTCACCCTCCTCCTCGTCTTTTTCGGACTCATCTGACTCATCATAATCACCCTTTCTCTGGGCCAGCTTCTGCTTGAGCTGAAATGACAAAACCAAATGAAATTGGAAGCCATATATTCATACATATAATGATATCTCGGAAAATTTCAAAAACAGTTAATGCAAGGCACGATCTGTGCAAATGAGTAAAAGAATAGGAAACCGTGTCATCTTTGGAAAAACTTGAGTGACATTGACTGTAGGGAGGTTCAAGAGTTCATGTGATAGTATAGTATCATCTTTTGTATTGGATGCCTCTATTTTTATGTGTTTCTATAAATGGGGCCAATCAGAGTTCAATCTGCATGTTATAATTGTTCATGATTTCTTCAATTTTGTCTCCTTTTCAGCCACAATTTTTTCACAAATTAAGACAAAAACCTACGTTATAACACAGGAGAACTCACACAGGAGATAAACCGTACAGAATTGATGACTACATGTGTTCAAATATATAGTTCACATGTCAAATTATAATAAAGTATTCAACAGTCTCTACTTACACTGACAGGATTCCTACTGACCATTCTTGCAATGTGGCCTTTCAGGAAGCTGAACTTGTCCACTATCTACCTCTCGCGGTCCGTCATGATCTTTGACCCTTGCCCCGACACGGTCTTGGTGAGGCGACCATACGTGGTCCTCATGGAATTATACAAGCGATATAGTTTGTCCACTGAATATAAAAATTGAACATGAGAAATTAAACACAGTGTAGTACCTATCAGACGGAAGGCAAATTAAGTTAATTAACAGCTCAGAAGGTGCAGGAACAAATCCTGTCACATGACCTATTTTTAACATGTATGTTAGGACCCTTCCCATGGACGGCCCACCCAATCAGCACCCCCCAGTAGGTCCGTTTTTGACACGTTAAAACCAAAAATGGAAACCTAAACCTAACAATTAACTTCCACCAACATTTTCCCATACTGCCATATGACTTCCCATTGGCATAGGCTACGGCGACCAGAATGCCTACCGAGCTTTTATATCCGGTTATAGACGAAACAATTATTACATACCAGTACACCCGCTAGTTGCAAGTAACCCCCAGGGGCCAACAGAATGGTATTGTACTCCAGTGTCACCCTCGGATTCGCCGAACGGCCACACCCTACCAAGGGCGGATCCAGCCCCTAGCTGAAGGGGGGGGGGCAGTTTGAAAAGGGGGGGCGCCAACATCATGCAGGGGCCGCATACTCTTGAATTTGACGGACTACATTTCGGAGACCAACTCCCATTGAACTCCCATCGAAATTCTGGGGACCTTTTTTTTTTTTTACTTTTCGGGCAGTTTTTACTTAACTTTTAGGACTCAGGGGGCGCATTTTTCTTGTATTGAGGGGCGCTAGACTGGTCACAGGGGCGGGGGGGGCAGTTGACCCTAGTTGCCCCCCTGGATCCGCCAATGCACCCTACCCTATTGAAGACATTTCCTCCTGATGTCAAAACTATGATGTTTATCTACAGAGCTTATATAAAGTAACGTAAAGTCCTGTTTTCCCGATATTTTCGAATTTTCGTTCTTTTTTTCTTTTTTTAAGTGTAAATTTCTAAACCACGAAATCTCAAAATAAAGAATGTTTAGATGCAATTTACAGTGAGAACAGATTAGCTCAGTCGGTAGAGCTTCGGATTAATGATCTGAGGACTGTGAGTTCAAATTCCAGCGATCTCTGGAAATTTCTCTCACAGACCTCTTGTCATGCATGGGTCTCCTGAAGGCCATGGCACAGGAACGGCTTATTAAACTGTAACAACAAAAACGAAAGTAACTAAAAATCATACATTCATACTGTAAATCATAGAGGCAATTCTTCCTACCCGTGTATCCCATTTCGTCAGCAATCTCTTTCCACTTAGCATCTCTCTTTTCAGTAATCTTGTACTCCTTTTTCTTCTTGTTGTACTGGAACTCAGTTCCTGGATCCTTCAGCTACTCTACTATACGTGCCTCCTCCGAATCATTCAAATTTATATCAGGCTTGTTCCTTTTTCTTTTCTTCTTCTGTAATGTACTTATATCTGGGCACCTTTCATCGTTACTGACCACGTGGGGCTGAGACATATTGGTCGTGTCCAGGGTTTGATCTACATGCTCTACCACAGATGCGGTATCATCATGATCAGACTGCTCTGCCTCAGAAATATGAGGACTATCATGAACTGGCTGTGGCTCTGACTGCTTGGAAGTATTGTCATTGGAGGTAAGGCCCTTGAAGGTACTGCCTTTCTTCGGCCCACCCCTTCTTGATTTAGGAGGCATCCGTGCAGATAGATGTTAACTGTACGACAGGTCTGTGAGAAATGATAATATTGCCGCTGTGCAACACGTGGTTCGTGGAGTTCGGGTATATTCGCGTCACTGTTGTGCCACTTTCGTATTATGTTCGTGCCACTCTTGTGACTTTCTTTGTATTCGTTTTGAATTCCCCTGGCTTTCGTCTGACTTTCGTTTCATTTTCCCAATACATTCCCATTGTTCGTCTTCATTTCGTCTCACATTCCTCTCTTTCGGTTCACAGTCGTGTTTTCTTTGTGTTATTTTCGTCTTGTTCGTTTAACCTTCGTGTGTATTCGAGTCTCTTTCGCCTGTATTCAAGTCAAACGAAAACTCCCGAACAAGCCACGAGCAAGGAGAATAGAGACTAATACCAGACGAATTTTACACGAACATGAAGAAAGCATCACGAAAGTGAAACGAGTATTCATTTTGCCACGAAATTTTTAAACAGTTTAAAAATTTCGGGGCAGGTCCGCGAGCACACAAGAACAAGACTACGGCCAGACGAAAACTCACGAAGACAAGAAGAATGTCAGGGGAACACACACGAAGACGCCGCGAACCTTAATTCGTGTCCATTCGTGTCCCCTTCGTGTGTAATTTCGGCATAGTGTGAGTGAGGCATAAAGAAACTCGCTTGCCTTCCATAGAATCGGCAGCCATCCAATGTAGGCAAATATGTACACAAAATGAACCCTCAATACATTGCGTTGCGGGGCTAGCATATCAAAAGGGGATTTTCAAAAATTCGAAGCGCAAGAACAAAAAGAGGGCAATATGCAGAAACAAAAATTCAATTTCGTCTTCACGGGGGAGTTCTTGCGCTTCACCAAGAGAGGACCGCTTTCGCTTTTGCTTTAGGGTGAGGTAGGGGACATCGCCCTTTGCTAGTTTGCTTTGGGGTTCGGTGTTCGGTGGGGGGGGGGTAAGGTGCTATAATTTTTCAAAACTTGGGTAGTTTTGAGCAAACTTTTATAAATTTGTAACACTCTAAGACAATTATTGTAATATCACAGCGATAACTGTAAGTATACCGTATAGCAATTGCTGTAATTAAAAAATACGGCAACTCTACTTGGATATTTGTCAACGACTGGACCATTATCACAAGAATGTCACAACGTGGATATGATTATTTGGCTCATTTAAGCGTTTCTTAAGAAACAATCTGTTGGTTCAAAATTTTCAAGCTGGTTTTTCTTCATCTCTTGTGGGAATGAAGGAACACTTTAATTGGCTCTTCTACCAAAAAGTATGTCTTTGCGGGGTGGGGTTGGTGACGATTGAGGAGGAGAGGACACTTTGTGATATGTCACCTCAACTCAAAAAGTGGAAATTATACCCTGCCCCCTCCAGTTTCGATGCTAATGAGGGACAATAGGGTCTTAATACCTCCAGAAGAACGTCTTCATTTTTGTTTTGGAAAAAATGTGTTCAAATATTATTAATTGATGATTTCATACATGCTCGAAATGTGTCATTTACACATTTTTTCTTAATTGTGACACGTTCTTTAGGACACAAACACCATCCATAGTGGTGGAATGGTGGGTCTTAACTTCCGGTCACTGATTCTAAATTAGAGCCTCAACGATTAATTTCAAATGTCGAATTCTCAACTGCTCGTGAAGCTTAGTGGTTTTTATTCATCATATCAATGATGTATCATGTGATGAATAAAAAAGTCAGGATCGATGGTTCGACTCCTTGTATTGATATGTTTTTTTTTGTTGCAGCTATCTCTCTTCTCTTCCTTATCAAGACTTCAAGAAGAAGACGCTGAAGGTGACGAAATCACAGAGATCATTGGGAATTACAAGTGGGGATATGACAGAAGGGACAAACGGATATGGCAGTAATTGAGTCAATCTCAAAAGCTGTGTAAACTGTTAATTTCTCTTGCAAATTATCAACAACTCTTATAGATTCCCCCAAAATATCCATGCCCCATTTCACTACGCTGACCCGTTCAAAACAGAGCCCTCCTTTAGCTTGTCGGCTAGAGAATCTGACGTGACTTTAGTGGTCACTGGTTCTAAATTAATACCGAAATAAACCTGTGGACAGCAATGTGCCTTATTTCCATTCCAGATATTTATT
The DNA here is from genome assembly GCA_029531755.1 of Holothuria leucospilota. Taxonomy (NCBI): domain Eukaryota; kingdom Metazoa; phylum Echinodermata; class Holothuroidea; order Aspidochirotida; family Holothuriidae; genus Holothuria; species Holothuria leucospilota. The sequence goes on along the minus strand of JAIZAY010000612.1, from coordinate 20,735 downwards.
TATGAATTATTATTAAAATATTACTTTAAATTTTTAATAATTAGTACATAATTGAATATCCATGATGATCTAAATATTAATCTAATGCTACGCGGGTATTGTGCGTAGAGCAACAACAATAAATCACTGTATCCGTGTAGCCTATAAGGCATTGTACAAAGACGTTCGCGGAGTCTATTGAGTCCAGAAGATGATTAAGCTTCAAAGTTTCGGTATAACGGGGCCAGTAAAATTCAGGGGCGTAGGAAAGATAAAATTGTAATGGGTGCCTAGGTTCAAATGGGGGTCACTACACTAATCGCTGTCCTGGGAGGGGGGTCAAAGACGAGGTGTGTTCCCCTCTTCTTTGAGAAAATTTTGAATAGTTAGGTGTCCTTGGATACAATCTGGTGGTATATTTGTCATCGTTTTAACCGAGTATATGTTCAAAAATTATTTATTGATTTCATACGTGCACAAAATGTGTCTTTTACACATTATTTTTTATTAATTTTTACACATATTTCAGGACACAAACATAGACCATAGTAACTGGTGAGGTTTAATGTTGTGTCGTAACTTTCGGGCACTGGTTCTAAATAAGAGCCTCAACTTTTTCACCTCAGATTGTTGTAATTCTACAAGCAATCAAACTAAGCATTCTTAGTATTTTACCTATGTCTTTGATAAATGACAACAGACTCCAGACTCTCGGAGACTCGACTGGTTCTGGTCGGTGAGACACCAAAGCTTTCTTCGTTCTAACCCTACAAATTTTAAATTAAAAGTTATCAGACGCCACTTGCTCTGAAAAACTAAATTTTATGCACCAACACTGTAAAAAATTTCTCCAAATTAACAGTAAAGTTCTGTAGAATTTTCAAGATTTTTTCTGTATTTCTTATTTTACATATAATTCCTGTAATTTTTACAGAAGTCTTCCGTATATCACATCTTTTACGGAATAAGTTTGTATTTTTATACGAATAAAAATTTGCAGATAATTTCTGTAAAATTTTGCCGAAAATATCTGTTTTTTCATATTTACGAGAATATTCTGTAAATTTAACAGAGGTTTCACGTATTTCCAGTAGTTTACTGAAAAAATCTGTTTTGAAAATGCAAATTAAAAATAGATCTAACTGGTTAAGAGATAACACTGTAAAGACTTTGCGGGTGTAGTTTATTAAAAATATCATAATAAAGCATTGGATAACCTTGAATTGTGTGTAGACTTAATTAAAGCCCTTTTTAGGGGAAGTTAATTAATAAAGTGGGCGTGGCCAAATTTTGAAATAAAATTTGTAAATTGACGCTAATAACAGTCCTACACTAATCAGATCTGTAACAAAAGACACTTTTTTGGTGAAAAGATAAGTTGTTTATTAACACCAATAGAAAATAATAAGATCAGTGAACCTTACTTCTGTAAAAAATATGTAGTAACATTTTTCACTGTAACTAACCGGTCAAATTAATATAAGACGTTCCGCATTTCGCACACAGCATATGTTAACGATTATGGACCGTTACCGCCTCTGGCTCTCTCGCACGAGAGAAACTTACCTGGCGCAGGAGTATCCGTGATCACGACGGCGGAGCTCCCAGGTGGGACCTATTCTATTCAGCCAGTCTAGAACGGGACCACTGTCAGGTGGTGTCAGTTAAGTCAAAGTTTGTCCCTTGGGGACGTTGTTACTCCTTCGGGGAGCAGAATTCTTTCGGGAGTTTTGTTTGGTTTTCGCCCCTGGCTCTTCGCCAGAGAGTCAGGGGACTTTTGGAAAAAAAGAGAAAGGGGGAACGGGACCACTGTCAGGTGGTGTCAGTTAAGTCAAAGTTTGTCCCTTGGGGACGTTGTTACTCCTTCGGGGAGCAGAACTCCTTCGGGAGTATTGTTTGGTTTTCGCCCCTGGCTCTTCGCCAGAGAGTCAGGGGACTTTTGGAAAAAAAAAAGAGAAAGGGGGATGCTTCAAAGGGTAGTTATGCAGCACGGACTATGGAAAAGTCCCATACATGCTTGTATACCACGTATACAGCGGCAGCTTCAATTCAAAATTTTACAGGCAAACACTGTTTTTTAACAGCATGATATGTAATGTGAAATTACAGAGAAAGCTTGGAAACTCTGCTGCCAGAAAAAATCTGTAAAATAACATTTTTTTCCTGTAAAATTTTACCGAGGATTTCGGTAATATAAAATTACAGAAAAAGCTTGGAAACTCTGCTGCCAGAAAAAATCTGTAAAAAAACAGAAAATTTTTTTACAGTGAAGGCAGAGGTTTCTCCTTTTTTTTGTCTCTCTGGTCTCTAGGAGTGCTGCTTTTGTCTTCGAAATAAGAAGTGTAACCACCCTGTCTTACGACAATAATATATGAGGTAGGATGTACGTGATTCCATTAGCATGGAACTATCTTAGAGATGAAGTAGCCTTACGTAATGCAGCAGTCGGGGACAATAGGAATAGTTGAGCTGGGTACATACTTTAAAAATATAACTATATTCGCGGGAATAATGATAGAGATGTTACGTCATGCATAATTTAGACCCTGGGGTGAAAAAATGGGGGGATTTCAATTAACAAAGTCAACTTGTGACAGATAGTGACAACCGCGTTACATGGTTTATACTAATACGAACTCATCCCTTCCATATTAGGCTATACGTTCATAACACTTAATTTTGCAAGTAATTTCTTCAGAATGTCCGTTATTTGTCTTTTGTCAGATACGAAATATTACAGACTATGTTACTGAATTACATTTTCGGCTTCTCATCTCATCTTCATTTTTGACAAAAGTGCTTCCCAAAATTATCATTTGCCAGTGAAATGGTTGAGGAATCAACTGTTACAATAATACCAAGCATCGGTGGCATATCGATAAAACACTACTAAAATTGTTGGTAGCATACTTGACACCTGACCGACAGGTCTATCTTGACACCTGAAAGTGAGGAAAGAGTGACTGACTGTCTATTGGCTAAGGTGATCGGTGTCAGGAGTCATTTATTTTTCTCTTTCAAAACTTACGAAGTGGCCAAACCCTTAGCCAATAAACTGTACTTTAACTGTACACAACAAAGGCGTAGGAAGCTTTTCGAGACTATCGGGGGGGGGGGGGGTGAACCTTGTTTCGGACCGCCGTCCTGGGGAGGGTCTAAGGAGAGGGGGCTCCCCTTCCACTTTGGAAAATTTTTGGGTATTTGAGGTCCTCAGATGCAATTTGGTGCAACATTTTGGACAAAGTTAAGGAAAATTACTGCAAATTTTTGACATTTCTACAGAAGACACAAATAAGGGGGTTTTGCCCTTCTATCTTGGGGGGGGGGGCGGAAGCATACTTCAGCCCCCACATTTTTGACCGGGGGCTAAAGCCCCTCAGCCCCCCGGTTCCTACGCCAATGGTGCACAATATTCCTTAACTGTACTATACAGATTAATACATTGCACCTTTGAGCATGAGGGGATTCTCTGAATTTGTAAAAACTGAGCATGCTCACAAAACTGCATAATGAGGGGGTTCTTTAAGTCACACTACTGCGCATGCTGAGACTAAATGGTCACACATGTAGGCAAACATTTTCCTCTGGGATACTCACTGAGCAGGTCTGATCGAACACCTTCAAATGACTGTCATTATATCCATGTCAAAACGTAGCTGGGAAATAGCAGGATAACGCTTTTATGACCTGTACTTGCAATAACTGTAAAATCCGAACATTTATTTGTTAATTCCTAAACTAATGAAAGATACGAGTTTTAAGAGAAATGAAATATATGAAGGCCTCTTTTCAGGTCCAGACTACAGGTTTTACGCAATAGCAACCAGTTTCATTGCCTTAGCCATAGCGTATACAACATACTTCTAGTCCTGAACGTCACCTGGCCATAAATTTCTGCTCATTTTGAGCGAATATTTCTTTGATAGCCATACAAATTGCTTGATAACTATGATTAATGACACATTTCGTGTAAAACATTCAAATTTTGCACAAAACGAAGTATTTGGTAAACATTTACAATCCTGAAAATGAGGAGTGGGTGAGTGACTGTCTATTGGCTAAGGTAATCGGTGTCAGGAACAATTTTGTCACAGCGCCCTCCAACACAGCACCCAAAGTTTGAAAGGGAATTATAACCCTAGTGAGTGCTGACGGCAAGTTAATCTAGGGGAAGTGTACTGCTAATTCGATCTGACAAGTTCATTTTGTCGAATTTCGTTTCTGAACATCAAAGTCTGCTCATCAATCCCTCTAGTCGAACCCTTGCAAATTTTACTTGATCTTTGCAAAAACTGGACGAAAAGCCATAGGAAATGACGGAAGGGTGTATTTTTTCCACAATTAACCAATTAGAAGATTAAAAACATTTCTCGTTGAAAACTTACAAAGTTGAGTTTTCTACTATTAAAGGAGTACAAATAACTCCGATGTAACTTCGTGCAAAATGAAAGTATTGTTTACAAGTTGGAATTATTCGGTTCCTAGCTTAATGTCGATTGGACAAGACATATTTTGAGATCCCCTGTTTTTCATCAAAGACTTTTACACTAGGTGAGACATTTTCCTCCATGATGAACTTCGCCGGAAATACGTCATCTTACAAATGTTTACAGATTCTTCAAACAGGCAGTTAGCTTAAAGTTTAAATCTTGTCTCTCGACTTCTTAGGGCTAAGCAGCTTATCAAATCGACGTATTAGCCTTCAAAATTTTCGCAGACGAAATCTTCAAATCTTGTATTGTCGATTTACAACCACAACTCCCAAAACTTTGCAGAATTAAACTGAAGAAAGTGGGTTTTTTACCATTATAGCAGTGCAGTCTGAATCATCTTTAACCAGCCACATCTATTTTCTGACATACCTTAAACCGACACTAAGGGATACAAGCTTCCTTTGTCGGAGAATTTCCTGAGACCCAAGAGAGATAATCAACTACTCAGAAACCACCTGCACTGAAAATACATTACCTTACATCTCCGATGAAGGTTGTTTCTTGAGGAATCCTCCTTTGAAGCAAATACTTCAAATATGAAGTTTCATCTTGTGCCATCTACGCGACGACAGCTTTTCCGACGAATACGATTCCATTGTGGCAAAATACTAGAGAGAAACGTAGGGCTCAAACGTTACTGCTATTGCGCGCTCGTTCAGACAGAGAAAAAGGCGACATTTTAAAAGCAAAGGAATGTTGAAGGAACCAGATGTTGAAATGATGGAAGTGGATGATCCCTGGCATGGTAGATCGGAGATGAGATTTAGGCCCCACAAACAAGAAGAGAAAGATTTTGAAAAAGACAAAGAGGTCTCCATGGAATGGAACGATTGTGATGGGCAGGCCTTTGCATGTGAGAAAGTACAGAATTTGAAATTAGTAATTTTGATTTCATCTTCTAACAACGGTTGTTTGGTCAACGTTAAAGAGTATTTTGAGTGGTGATAAGTAACTATGTAATACTCATGATTCATTTTGAATTAATTTCTTTTTAGTTGAGCATATATTATTTTTCATGCAAAATAAGGTAACTGAAAAATGTAAAGCAAACGCGTAGACTTTCTTGGGAGATAGAAGCTTCTGCTGCCAAAACATTACAAAAAATCTAGTAAACTGCACTTTACCTTAGGTTTGCTTTGTCATTGACAACTTGTGAAGTAAAAGCTTGAAAATGGGGAAATGAGGAATTTTGATTCATTTTTGACAAGTCTAGAAGATGGGAAAACACTAGTAGAATCTTAAATGTAAATTCAATGAGAGAATAAATTATAGGCTGGACTGAATAAATGTGATCAATTTCCCATGTAGGAAATGGATTAGTTTTTAACTCAATTGATTCACTTTTAATAAGTATCGATTTGGGTTGTTTTCTTTGGCTTTCATTTGAAGTCATCGTTCGACTAATAGTATAAAGATATACAACTACAAACGACTACGGTATCCGTTAGTGTAAATGCGTGTTCAACACATCATTAAACGTAGGCTCGTTTGTGTTAGGCACGGTTTACGAAACCACATTTAAGAACTGATCTTCTTTACCGTTGGGTGAAGAACTACAAATTAAAATGTTTCAAATTAGTTTAAAGATCAACATTGGGTGACGAAATATTCCCTTGTTATTTTCAATTACGCATCGTGAAATAATTCGTATGGTGGAATATTATTACGTTCACGTTTTTCAGTCATTATTTGCTGTTCATTCAAATTTGAAATATTGTGTAAACCACAATGTAACAGTACAACAAAACCAACATATTATGTAAATAACTCAAGTTTATGTGAAAATGGTGTGAAAAATGTAATAAATGACCAAGCAGCTGAAAACTGTGATGTTTGGTTGACTTTCGTGACAACAAAGCAGATCAATTTATTGTGTTGTGTGTTGTCTATATGTTGTGCTTAGAATCGACCGATATTAATATTCATTACCGAACCACTCTACCAGGCCAACACTGTATGGGGCTGAAGTCCTGACATCGCTGATACGAAAAAGTCTTAAAAAGTCTGTACCCATAGTAACTTCTTATACGTTGAAAACCTTCTTTGATAGTCTTCTCAATAATTCAAAACAGTTTTTTTAACCGATGCCCGGGGTACCGTCCCACATATGGGGGCTTGTTTCCCCGATTTTCTTTCCACAACATCTGGCTTCACCCCTTTCCTCCTTTAGCAGTTAAAAGTCCTGTTATCCGATTTATTACTTTAAAATGAAAAACCTAGCTTAGCTTTTTTGTTTTCCTGTAAAGCGTTGGTCCTTTGTAGTCTGGTTCCGTCTGTCGTCAAGGAGATCTCTTGGTCCTTAGTCGGTCTTATCCCTGGAGGCTTTAGGCCAATCAAAGGGTTAGTCCAGTTGACTACCAGCGACCACTGCTCTTCGGGTCGAGATACTACAGTCACGGGATACAAGTTGGCAATCCAATCGTGACTCGTTCAGACATATAAAGCCTGGGAATCAACATTTAATTCAAGCAGTTTATAATTTCTTGCTTACATAATTTCACAACTGGGGTTATTTGCTAGTCAAAGAGGGGCCTGTAAATACACGAAAATACACTCGTATTACTTTTGGCTCAACCCACTTGAACTAGTAACTGACATTACAAAACAACTAGTATATAACTAGGCTAGGTTAGTATTCAGTAGTATTCTTAGCAAATTTTGAAATACTTTCATTTGGGGCCATTTTAGGAACATACGAATTTATACCCTCGACAGACTTGAGACACCTAGCGTTTACATACATTGCATCCATAATTTATCACTTTAAGCTTTACTTCGTACATGGTTTTTAGCAAGGAAGCGACCTTCGCACATACACAAAAACATCTACATACACATTCAATTACATTTTGATTTGAGTAACATTACGACACCCTCTACATGTATTCTCTTCGGTAGTAATTCAGAATCAGTGCCCGGAAGTTACGTCAGATTTTTCTAGCCGACAAGCTAAAGAAGGGCGCTCTTTTTTATAGGGTCAGCGTTGTAAAATGGGGCATGGGTATTTTAGGGGAATCTAAAAGAGTTGCATATATTTTGTGTGCAAAATCAACAGTTTTCACAGCTTTTGAAGTTTGACTCTAATACTTCCCTGCCCTTTTGTCGCTTCCATGATATCTCCACTTGTAATTCCCGATGATCTCTGTGATTTCTTCACATTCAGCAACTTCGTCTTGTAATCTTGCTGTGGGAGAGAGGACAGAAAGCTACGACGAAAGAGCATGAGTATATCATTGATAACCTGAGTACACACCACTAAGCTATACGAGTAGGTGGGGATTTCCAAAGCTGAATTTAAAAAGAAACCGTGAATAGCAAAGTGCCTTATTTACATGTCATTAATATTTATTTATGAACCATTAAAAATTACCATAAAGTATGAATAATTAGTACATAATAAAATATCAATAATGATTTAAAGGGAAATTTTCATGATCCCAGACAGTTCCAATTCTCCCAACTATGCATCTTCTAGTTCCTCCCATAACTGTATGAAGCTCTTCCTTGTGCAGGAATAAACCTGTTTATTGCTTGAGGCCATGTCGTGGTGAGCATACAAGGCTATAAAATGTAATAAAAGCACTCTCTCTGCCTTGTGTGGAATGTGAGCTACTCTGCATCTTTCAAATTTTCAAACTTTGATGTCAGTCAAAGAGCAGTCACCAACTGAGAATTTTGATATACCCACACTAAAAATATACTTTAGGGTGATGACTGCCTGTCTTTAAATATTAATCTAAGGCTAAGCAGGTATTGTGCGTAGAGCAACAGCATTAATCACTCAATCAGTGTAGTCTATAAGGCATTATACAAAGACGTTTGCGGAGTCTATTGAGTCCAGAAGATGATTAATCGCCGTCCTGCGAGGGGATCGAAAGGGACGTGTTTCCTACTTTTCTTGGAGAAAATTTTCCTTATCATCCTGATAAGTGATCTCTATTTCTTCCCTTCCGAACAAGTTAAAGAGCGCTCTCTGCCCTGGATAGGCGATAGTGAAAGAATGCCGTACATGATTATTATGGTGAAGAGATCTAGGGAGCTATTCATGTTCTCTGTGTTTTGAAAAGTGCCATTTTCAACTATATTCAGCAAACCCTGGTATATGGAACCATGACCATTTGATGGATAGAGTATCAATAGCCGTTGGCTGTGTAGAGCGTGCACGGAATATGCACTTAATTCAAGCAGAAGAGAAGATACTAAAAGCGACTCGTCACGGACAGGATTCGAACCTGCGCGAAGATTCGCCGGATGGATTTTAAGTCCTACGCCTCTCTCACTCGGCCACCGTGACTAAATATAGAAGTTTTTATCTATTATTATTTATAGCTTAGCTTTCCAATGGATACCATATTATTCAATTTCATTAAATGTTAATAGAAATCAACCAATTTACTACTTTGAACAAACAGGGCGACATGTTTTCACTATTCGATGCTTGTAAAACGCCCTCAGTGACTTTAATTATCCAAGATATGGATGAAGGCCCTCTATTTTCTCCTGAAATAACACTCCTTACCATCTTGAAAAGCGCCCTCTATTCTTCACTTCCTTACCACAGAGACCCTATAGTGGGAGAGATTGGCCAACTTATTTCATGGACGCCATTTTGGAGCCAAATGTTAACCATGGCTAGATATCACTGTGTGCGTACAGTTTTCCGTACAAAATTTAAAACAAAGTGAGTTACAGCGTTCTGTTCTCTTGTGACAATTATTCTTAATGGTGGTCCTAGAGGTAACTCTGGCTGGCACTGTCCACCGAATCCTTTAGCTTGTCACCCGGTGCACGAAAAGCCGTCCTGGGGAGGGGTCAAGAGGGAGGGGATAACACCCTCCATTTTGAGTAACTGTTGCTAATTGAAAGTGACGAAAATGCAGAAAGATGTATGCTATTTTGATAGGTTCAAAAGTGACTCTCTTTAAAAAATTTTATTTTAGTGAATTTGTCTTATTTTTGTGCTGGTAAGAAAGGGGGAAGGGTATAGGTCTATTCTGAACTGGGTATACTGAGCTGAGAGGCAACCATACTTTTTGAGAAAACTACTAGTATGTTAAATGCAGGATGGCATAGATGCAAAATGGGGCTTTTTATGGCAAGTTGTAAGCAAGTTGAACTAATCACTAAACATTTAAGATTTTTCATTATTTAGTTGGTTTCAGGGCACGGGTCTGGGGGGTACCCCGTACCTCCCTATGGAGACTGGAGGGCTCTTAGGAAAATGGGTTTATGATATCATTGGTTTGGTGGCCCTCGGTGTCTTTTGTCCATGGGCCCCGAGGGTCTCGCTACGCCTCTGAATAGGGTTAGTATTAGTGTTAGCCTGTTAGGCCAAAGGGTTAGGATAGGAATTATGTTTGGGTTTATGTGTCGGAACATCACGCAGTCAGAATACAGAGATGGAACCGCCGTATACGGTAAAAGCTAGGCCTTGTACAGAACGTCGTAGTCTCTAACTCTAAGGCTAGGCCTATAGTCTAACGTTACATGTATTACTAACTTGTTTACTGTAAATTTACATCGCATAGGCGATCGCAATTTGATGGATTTCCATTGAACCTTCTAACTTTTACAGCAAACTGCAGCCTTCTTTTTTACAGGATAGGAATCTACAACTTGTAACCCTTTCGGGTCTGTTCGTGCATCCAGTTGCAGTACAACGCGGCATTGGAATTTTGAAAACCAAACATTTCCATCTTACGTAAGATGCCAGTGCGTCCGTCCGTACGTACGGTGTGCACAACTTCTCTACATGATCTTCTAATCTCGTAATTTGGCTCCAAAATGGTGCCTACACTTTTCGGCCAATCAGAATGAGTATCTGAGAACAATGGTTGGCCAATCTCCCCTACTATAGGGTATCTACCTTACGAAGTTAAAGAGCGCTTTCTACTCTGAAAGTTTAATTTTACTGATCATAAGCAGCGTCCTCTAATTTCCTGAAAGGGACCCTCTCACAACTGGGTTGTTTTCAAAGTTCCACTTCCTACAATGTAGTAACTAGGCAATAGTGAAAGTATGTAATTGTTATGGTGAAGAGATAGCTATTCATGTTCTCTGTGTTTTGAAAAGTGCCATTTTCAACTACATTCAGCAAACCCTGGTATGGAACCATGACCATTTGATGGATAGAGTATCAATCTGATCAATAGTCGTTGGCTAGGTAGAGCTTGCACAGAATATTCACTTAATTCAAGCAGAGGAGAACATACTAAAAGCGACTCGTCACGGAAAGGATTCGAACCTTCGCGGGAAGATCCCAAAGGATTTTAAATCCTACACCTTAACCACTCGGCCACCGTGACTATATGTAGAAATTTTCATCTATTATTATTTATAGCTTAGCTTTTCAATGGATACCATATTATTCAATGTCATTGTATGTTTATCGAAATCAACCAATTTACTACTTTGAACAAACAGTGCGACGTGTTTTCAATATTCAACACTTGTGAAATGCTCTCAGTGACTTTAATTATCCAAGATTTAGAAGACGGCCCTCTACTTTTCCTGATATAACACTATTTACTATCTTGAAAAGCGCCCTCTATTTCTTCCCTTCCTTCCCTTCCTTCCCAAGTCCAGAAGATGATTGAGCATCAAATCAAATCGGGAACATTAAAATTCAAGGGCGTAGCAAGGATAAAATTTAAATGGCTGACTAGGAATAAAATTGGGAGGGGGGTGCTTCACGGCAGTAATCGTCGTCCTGGGAGGAGATAAAAGGAGAGTTTTGTCCCCCTTTTTTTATAGAAAATTTTCAAAGGTTCGGTGTCCTTGGATACAATCTGGTGCAATATTTGTCATTGTTTGAACAAAATTTATATTCAAATATTATGAACTGATTTCATAAATGCACAAAATGTGTCATTTACACATTTCTTTTAAAATGTGACACGTTTTTCGGACACAAACACCATCCATAGTAGCTGGTTGGGTGGAATGCTGTGTCATAACTTCCGGTCACTGATTCTAAATTAGAGCCTCAACTTTTAATTTCAAATGTCGAATTCCCAACTGCTCTTGTAGCTTAGTGGTGTTTATTCAGGATATCAGTGATTTACCCATGTGTTGTATGAAAAAGTCAAGATTGATGGTTCGACTCCTTGTATTGCTATGGTCTTTTGTTTCATCTCTATCTCCTCTCTTCCTTATCAAAACTCGAAGAAGAAGACGCTGAAAGTGACGAAATCACAGAGAGCATTGGGAATTACAAGTGGGGATAAGATAGAAGGGACAAACGGATATGGCAGTAATTGAGTCAAATCTCAAAAGCTGTGTAAACTGTTACTTTCGCTCGCAAATTATCAACAACTCTTATTGATTCCCCCAAAATATCCATGACCCATTTTACTACGCTGACCCCATCAAAAACAGCGCCCTCCTTTAGCTTGTCGGCTAGAGAATCTGACGTAACTTTTGTGGTCACTGATTCTAAATTAGTACCGTAATAAACCTGTGGCTAGCAAAGTGCCTTGTTTATATGTCAAATATTCATTGATGAAATTTATGAATAATCATTCAAAAATTTACCATAAAGCATGAATAATTAGTACATCATTGAATATCCATGATGATCTAAATATTAATCTAATGCTACGCAGGTATTTTGCGTGGAGCAACAACAGACAGATTAAATCACTGCATCAGTGAAGCCTATAAGGTATTTTACAAAGACGCTCGCGGAGACTATTGAGTCCAAAAGATGATGAAGCAATAAAGTCGTGGTATAACGGAAACCGTTAAATTCAAGGGCGTAGTAATGATGAAATTTTAATGGGTGCATAGGTATCAAATTCGGGGAGGGGTGAGTCACTGCACTAATCACCGTCCTGGTGTCAGTCAAAGGGGAGGTGTGTCCCTCATTTCTCTGAGAAAATTTTGAATGGTTAGGTGTCCTTGGATACAATTTGGTGCTATTTTTTTCATTGTATGAACCAAATTTATATTCAAATATTATTCATTGATTTCATATATGCGCACAATGTGTTTTTTACCCCCCTTTTTTAATTGTGACACGTTCTTTAGGACACAAACACCATCCATAGTGATGGAATGGTGTGTCTTCACTTCCGGTCCCTGATTCTAATTTAGAGCCTCAATTTTTTATTTCAAATGTCGATATTCCCAACTGCTCGTGTAGCTAAGTGTTCACTCAGGATATCAATGATGTGCTCATGTGTTGTATAAAAAAATGCAAGATCGATGGTTCTACTCCTTGTACTGCTATGTCTTTTCTTTCAGCTTTCTCTCCCCCCTCCCACATCAAGACTCCAAGAAGAAGACGCTGAAGGTGACGAAATCACAGAGATCATCGGGAATGACAAGTCGGGATATGACCGATGGGACAAACGAATATGGCAGTAATTGAGTCAAATCTCAAAAGCTGTGTAAACTGTCAATTTTGCATACAAATTACCAACAACTCTTATAGTTTCCACCAAAATATCCATGCCCCATTTCACTGCGCTGACTTTGTCAAATACAGCGCCCTCCTTGAGCTTATCGGCTAAAGAAACTGACGTAAGTTCAGGTCACTGATTTTAAATTAGTACCGATAGGGACAGCAAAGTGCCTCATTTATATATCAAATATTTATTTACGAATAATCATTAAACAATTACCATAAAGTATGAATAATTAGTACATAATTGAATATCCATGATGATGTAAATATTAATCTAATGCTACGCGGGTATTGTGCGTAGAGCAACAACAGACAGATTAAATCACTGCATCAGTGTAGCCTATGAGGCATTTTACAAAGACGCTCGCGGAGACTATTGAGTCCATAGGATGTCTAAGCGTCAAAGTAGCGGTATAACGGGGACCGTCAAATTCAAAGGCGAACAAAGATAAAATCTTAATGGGTGCATAGTTATCAAAGGGGGGGGGGTCACTTCACTAATCGCCGTCCTGGTGTCGGTCAAAGGGGAGGTGTGTCCCTCATTTCTTTGAGAAAATTTTGAATGGTTAGGTGTCCTTGGATACAATATGGTGCTATATTTGTCATTGTTTTAACCGAATTTATGTTCAAATATTATTCATTGATTTCATACATGGGTGAAATGTGTCCTTCACACATTATTTTTCCTAAATTTTTACACATTTTTTAAGACACAAACATCATACTTAGTAGCTGGTTGGGTGGAATGCTGTGTCATAACTTCCGGTCACTGATTCTAAATTAGAGCCTCAACTTTTAATTTCAAATGTCGAATTCCCAACTGCTCGTGTAGCTTAGTGGTGTATACTCAGGATATCAATGATGTATCATGTGTTGTATAAAAAATTCAAGATCGATGGTTCAACTTCTTGTATTGCTATGTCTTTTCTTTCAGCTTTCTCTCCTCTCTTCCACATCAAGACTCCAAGAAGAAGACACCGATGGTGACGAAATCACAGAGATCATTGGGAATTACAATTGGGGATATGACAGACGGGACACACGGATATGGCAGTAATTGAGTCAAATCTCAAAAGCTGTGCAAACTGTTAATTTCGCTCGCAACTTACCAACAACTCTTATAGGTTCCCCAAATATATCCATGCCCCATTTTACTACGCTGACCCTATCAAAACAGCGCATTCCTTTAGTGTGTCGGCTAGAGAATCTGACGTAACTTTTGTGGTCACTGATTCTAAATTAGTACCGAAATAAACCTGTGGATAGCAAAGTGCCTTGTTTATATGTCAAATATTTATGAATAATCATCAAAAATTACCATAAAGTATAAATAATTAGTTCATAATTGAATATCAATGACGATCTAAATTTTAAGCTAATGCTACGCGGGTATTGTGCGTAGAGCAACTACAGACAGATTAAATCACTGCATCAGTGTAGCCTATAAGCCATTGTACAAAGACGCTCGCGGAGTTAATCGAGTCCAGAAGATGATGAAACATCAAAGCAGCGGTATAACGGGGACCGTCAACTTCAAGGGCGTAGCAAGGATAAAATTTTAATGAGTGCCTAGGTTAGAAAAGGGGGGTCACTACACTAATCGCCGTCCTGGGAGGGGGTCAAAGACGAAGTGTGTTCCCCTCTTCTTTGAAAAAATTTTGAATGTTTAGGTGTCCTTGGATACAATCTATTGGTATATTTGTCATCGTTTTGACCGAATATATGTTCAAAAATTATTTATTGATTTCATACGTGCACAAAATGTGCCTTTTACACATTATTTTTTGTTAATTTTTACACATATTTCAGGACACAAACATAGACCATAGTAACTGGTGCGGTTTGATGTTGTGTCGTAACTTTCGGGCACTGGTTCTAAATAAGAGCCTCAACTTTTTCACCTCAGCTTGTTGTAATTCTACAAGCAATCAAACTAAGCATTCTTAGTATTTTACCTATGTCTTTGATAAATGACAACAGACTCCAGACTCTCGGAGACTCGACTAGTTCTGGTCGGTGAGACACCAAAGGTTCCTAGGTTCTAACCCTACAAATTTTAATTAAAAGTATCAGAAGCCACTTGCTCTGAAAAACTAAATTTTATGCACCAAGGCAGAGGTTTCGCCTTGTTTGTCTCTCTGGTCTCTAGGAGTGCTTTTTTTGTCTTCGAAATAAGAAGTGAAACCACCCTGTCTTACGACAATAATATATGAGGTAGGATGTACGAGATTCCATTAGCATGGAACTATCTTAGAGATAAAGTAGCCTTACGTAATACAGCAGTCGGGGAAAATAGGAATAGTTGAGCTGGGTACATACTTTAAAAATATAACTATATTCGCGGGAATACTGATGGAGAGGTTACGTCATGCATAATTTAGACCTTGTGACCTTGTGACGTCACCTTGTGACGGATAGTGACAACGCTTCGTGGTTCGATTGCCTGCCTTAAATTATACTAATACGGACGCATCCCTCCTATATTAGGCTATACGTTCATGACAGTCAATTTTGCAAATAATTTCTTCAAGATGTCCGTTAGTTAGTTAGATGAGGTTTAACGTCCCAGTTTCCAACCAATTGGTTCAAGTCGAGACGACCACAGCCTTTTTTTCCAGTTGGGGCTCATTGGCTTGTTTTCCCTACTCCATTGCTTTTGCTGAGCACCAAGCACAAAGGCAGTAGGTTCCATTTTTAAAAGTCTTTGGTATGACCCGGCCAGGATTTGAACCCTAGACCTTCCGGCTGCAAGTCGGATGCTCTAACCACTTGGCCACTGCATGCAGTCGGTCATTTGTCTTTTGTCAAAACTGAACATGCTCACAAAACTGCATAATGATAGGGTTCTTTAATTCACCCCAACTGCGCATGCTCAGACTAAATGCTAATACATGTAGGCAAACATTTGAAATCTGAACATTTATTTGTTAATGCCTAAACTCATGAAAGATACAAGTTTTAAGAGAAATGCAATACATGAAATCCTCTTTCCAATTCCAGACTACAGGTTTTACGCAATAGCAACTAGTTTCATTGCCTTAGCCATAGCGTATACACTTACTTCTAGCTCTGAAAGTCACCTGAACATAAATTTCTGCTCATTTTGAGCGAATATTCCTTTGATAGCCATTAATTGCTTGATGATCATGATTAATGACACATTTCGTGTAAAACATTCAACTTTTTCATGAAACGAAGTATTTGGTAAACATTTACAATCCTGAAAATGAGGATTGAGTGAGTGACTGTATGTCTATCGGCTAAGTTAATCGGTGTCAGGAACAATTTTGTCACAGCGCCCTCCAATACAGCACCCAAAGTTTGAAGGGGAGGGGGATTTTCTAACCTTCTACACATTCATTTTTTAAACTGTAACTGATTGAACCATTTACGATATTAGAAAAACACTTCCTTTGTAATTACGCATAATACACAAAAGGAATTTCTGCCAAGGTGAGTGCAGACGGCAAGTTGATCTAGGGGAAGTGTATCGCTTAGTCGATCTGACAAGATCATTTTGTCGAATTTGTGGGTTATTCGTTTCTGAACATCAAAGGTCTGCTCACCTGCAGTCCCTTTATAGTATCGTCCCTCTAGTCGAACATTGGCACATTTTACTTGATCTTTGCAAAAGCTGAATGAAAAGCCACAAGAAATGACGGAGAGGTGTATTTTTTCCACAATTAACCAATTAGAAGATTAAAAATATTTTTCGTTGAAAACTTACAAAATTGAGTTTTCTACTAATAAAGAAGTACAAATAACTCCGATGTAATTACGTGAAGAATGGAAGTATTGTTTACAAGTTGGAATTTATCGGTTTCTAGCTTTATGTCGATTGGACAAGACATATTTTGAGATCCCCTGTTTCTCATCAAAGACTTTTACACTAGGTGAGCCATTTTCCTCCTTGGTGAACGTCGCCGGAAATACGTCATCTTACAAATGTTTACAGATTCGTCAAACAGGCAGTTAGCTTAAAGGAGCTATGACATCCCCCCTAAATATATTTAGACATATCTCCATAGTTCTAAATCCAGTTGGTGACTGTACTTTGATTGGCATTCATTCAAACGATAATAGCACCACTCTGGTTGGTAATGATGACTTGGACAGTCAGTTGTGTTTCTAATTTGGCTCACAGTCACAGAGTTTGTTTTTCAATATTGCCTCAAGTAGTTGAAACTCAGTGCAGGCTACTGTGGCTCTGTGCCTCTGTCTTGGATGTGTTCTACTACTAGACTGTTGTTCGTCTTTAAATTGGAGGCGGGACTAGAAGTTAGGTTAGTTGGGAGAATTTCCAGACGGTAAAGTTTACCGTCTGGAGTGAGCTTAGAGGGGCTTTAAAGTTTAAATCTTTTCTCTCTACAGTGGGGTTAAGCAGCTTTATCAAATCAACGTATTAGCCTTAGAATTTTGAAAGACGAAATCCCCAAATCTTGCATTGTCGATTGACAACCATTACTCCCAAAAATTTGCAGAATTAAAATGAAGAAAGTGGATTGTCTACCATTATAGCACGGCAGTCTGAATCAGCTTTAATTAACAACAGCTATTTTCTGAAACACCATAGACCGACCACTAAGAGATACAAGCATTCTGTGTCAGAGAATCCCCTAAGACCAAAGGATAATCAACTACTCAGAAACCATCTCCACTAAAAAATACGTGACCTAACATCTCCGAAGAAGGTGTTTCTTGAGGAATCCTCCTTTAAAGCATATACTTCAAATATGAAGTTTCATCTTGTTCCATCTACGCGATGGCAGCTTCTCCGACGAAAACGATTCCATTGTGGCAGAATAATATATAGAAACGTAGGTCTCAAACGTGACTACCTTTGCCCGTTCAGACAGACAAAAAGGCGACATTTCAAAAGCAAAAGAATGTTGAAGGAACCAGACGTTGAAATGATGGAAGTGGATGATCCGAGGCATTCTTTATCTGAAATGAAAACTAAGTTCCACAACCACGATGGGGTAGGTTTTAAAAACGAGATTTTGAAAAATAAGGAATCAGATGTTGAAATGATGGAAGTGGATGATGCCTGGCATGGTAGATCGGAGAGGAAATTTAGGTCCCATAAACAAGAAGAGGAAGATTTTGATAAGGACAAAGGACTTCCCATGGAGAATCTGACAGTAACTTCCGGGCACTGATTGTAAATTAGTACCTCAGCTCTAATTTATAATCAGTACCCGGAAGTTAAGACACAATATTTCACCCAACCAGCTACTATTTTTAATTGTTTGTGTCTTAAAAAAGTGTAAGAATTAAGAAAAAAATTATGTGTAAAAAAACATTTTGCGCATGTATGAAATCAATTAATTAATTATTTTGAACATAAATTCGGTTCAAACGGTAAAAAATATAGCACAAGATTGCATCCAAGTAAACCATTCAAAATTTGGTGCTAAACCATTCAAAAATTTTTCAAAGAAATGCGAGTCACACCTCCCTTTTGACCCCTCCCAGGACGGCGATTAATATCGTGACCCCCCATTTGATACCTAGGCCCCATAAAATTTTATCCTTGCTACGTCCCTGAATTTGACTGTCCACGTTATACCGCTATACGTTGATACTTTTCTTTGTATTTTGTAATCAGTCGCAGCACCAGGATTCTGAAAACCGGGAAGGAGGTAGGGAAAGTACAAATTATTCCTAAAATCTACAGTAAAACTGACTTTAAGCGACTGCTATAGATCATTGCTGACTAGTGTTGTTTTTCACTTTCGAAAAAGTTTGTGTTTGTCTTTAAATTAAAACTGCATGGAAGCACACATATTTACCTGAAGATACCACTGCTATATTTTCAAGGAATATTTATATATGTTTAACATATATACTGTGCTTTATCAATACTTTAAAAGTAAAGTATCATGTCAGAAAATTTTATCAAATATGACATTTCACTGAATTTGTGCAAAGAAACAGTTTTGGTACTGTAAGTAAGCAAACCTATGAATAGCCATGTGTTAAACACCACTGTCAGCGTTATTTTTTCATTTTCCCGACAACGACACTTGAGTAGTAAGGAGGGGGGTTCATGGAACTACAACACACTGTCCATGACTAAATGAAAAGATGGTTTCAGAAATCAGAGTGCTGCTCAAGAAGGGGTTTGGTTTTAAGGAAGGTGAAAAAGCTGCATAAGGAGGATGTGGTAAAGTGATTGAAAGAGTGGTTCATATTTCCCATGTTGCTATTTTGATGTATCCTTAGCAAAATCAAGAATGAAGCCAACTGGACTGATGGGTATAAACAGTTGTTCAACCTATCGAGTATAGTGGTCATGAGGGGTGAGAAAATAGTTTCAGTATTTGGAGGGCGCTCCTCAAGATTGGTACAGTTTCACGAAAGGAAAGAGTGCTGTTCAAGAGGGATGCGCACTGTACAATATGGAAAGTTCCTATTTTAGAAAATGCCGTTTTCATGTATGTTTAGCAAAACTATGCATGGCGCCAATTGAACTAAAAGGGTATAAACAGTTTTTGGAGCTAACGATCTGTCATGAAATAGCAGTCAGAGAGGGGATCGTTTCAGAGAAGGAGACGTTCTTGCTAAAAGGGGATATGGCGATGTGAATGATGGCGCTATTCATATTGTATTTTAAAAAAATGTGGTTTTGTTCTATACTTCACAAACGTACGAATGACGCCAAGTGAACTATAAATAACGAGTTGCACTTTTGAAACGTAGTAAGAAGTCCTTTCACGTTTTCAGACAAATTTACAATGTGAGTATAAACGCTTTATTAATGGTTAAAGTGAAAATTTACAAGAATACGCGGCAAGTTTGAAAAAACACACACAAAAAACGGACGATTTAAAACGAAGACGGTGAACACGCTAAAGATAGAAAGCCACATGACGACAAACTGTAGTTTAATGACCGAGTGGAAGAGCAACAAACAAAAAGTAAACTCCAAAGAAACGAAAAGTTTAAAATGTCCTTCCTGACATTCACACCTTATGGAGAAAGAGCTTCGAGCTTCAAGGCAAGCCGACTTTCGGCAGTTAATTAAACGGTCATGGTCAGAACCTCGACACTTTTTAGCCGCCGTCACAACAAAGTGTTCTATCCAACATAACGACGGAGAGTTAAAATGAACAGTTACCCGATATGGATGGATCTGAGGTTATCAGTGACTCAATCTGCTAGACGACGTTTCGTCTCTGCTACATACAATAGGTTACACAGTTTACAAACCAAAGTGTACACCACATTCTCAGAAGTACAAGTACAGTGCTGGTAAACAGAAACTTATTGCCGTTGAGACCAGGAATACTCAGAAGAGGGTGTTCATGCTTACCACCCAGCAGGTTTGCAAAGGAACCAGGTGAAGGGCAATAGGGGATTGGGCTTCGGTGGTTGTGGATGAGAAGCCTAAACTAAAAGGTTAAAAAAATTTTTCAACTGTGTAAGCTTTAATAGAAGGTTGGGAGGAAATCACGTGTCCAGTGGTCCTGACGGAGGGTTTGCGTACATGTATGTATATATATATATATATATATATATACACACACAAGAAAAGTAGGTAGAAAACACCACAAAGATGACAATATTAGAGCACATAAAAGATAACAAGACAACGTATATTTCAAAGACGCCTGTCTTCGTCCTCAGCGTTAAGTGAAGTCGAAGTTTTTTACATTACAGACATCAGAGAGAGAGAGAGAGAGAGAGAGAGAGAGAGAGAGAGAGAGAGAGAGAGAGAGAGAGAGAGAGAGAGAGAGAGAGAGAGAGAGAGAGAGAGAGAGAGAGAGAGAGAGAGAGAGAGAGGAAAAAGAAAAAATGTATGATGGTAAATAGTGGTCATTCCACGGAAACCTTGTGTTCAACATCAACGTCAA
>JAIZAY010001134.1:0-20704 GCA_029531755.1 Holothuria leucospilota | reverse complement strand
AACAAAAGGTAACAGGTACCGACAAAAAATATTCAAAAGGTAAAAAAGAGTAAAGATGTAAGGACTGTAGACAAGTAGCACAATAACCCGTAGCTAAGAGAGGCCAGAGGGGCTGAAGGCCCCAGGGGAAAAAAATTTCGCCCCTCTCCCCCACAAGATGAAAAATTACATTTTTCTTATATGTATTTTAGTATATACCGTCCCCTGAATACCCCCCAAGCTGTGTCATCAACCCCGATTCACTTACCTTGTCTGGCTACGAGACCTGACAAAGTAGATTCCAAGGGAAAACAAAATGAAATAAAAAAAATAAAACAGAAATAATTCAAACAAGTTGAAACAACGCGATACAAGAACGCTATAATAGAAGTATGATCAACGGGTGCAAACAATAAAATATGTACTTAAAAAAGAGTACAAAAATATAACTGTGAAGACGGAAGCCAATGGGAAAGGTCCTAAAATGCGTAGAAAATGCCATAAAAAGATTAACAAGGGCAAGAAAATTGCCTTAGTCTTTGACTTATGTTTAAAGTGGAAGGGAATTCACAGCACTTTAGGTCCTTAGCTTTAAATTTTCCATAATTTAGTTCTAGAACTGTGGTAACATTAGATTTTTACCTGTCCGTTGTCTTGTATTGTAAACATTTGCAAAAGGTAACTACTGTAGGTGCAATGGGCCATTATATGTTCATGCATTTATAGTGCCATCTTACAATCCATTTCACTACTAGTAATTCGGCATCCATTCACCATAGTGATAAGAAATCTTTGGGGAGGGTGCATTCAATGAAGCTTTAACAAATTATCCTTAAGCCCTTCTTTTATATCGTTTGTTTTCAGCGGACTCTGCCGACCAGATAGTCAAAATGGTGGGTTCAACCGGATTCAATATAGCGGTAAATAGAAGAGCATATTCTTTGCGAGGAATACGAGCATTTCAGGGCGACGCACAAAACTGACTTTACTCCATATCTTCTTAAGTATTTAGTTATAGGTTTCTAATTTTTATGTAGAAACTGTGTTCATGGGGCCCTCCTTACTCTTGAACCCTGCAAAGGAATGTCCCACCTCTTGGCTACACTGGTGTAGGGATCATGCAACCAAAAAGTGCTCATGCTCTTTTTTTTAAAAACTCCACATTTGCAGCATAAAATCCTCAGAAGGAAGATTCGTTGGATTTATTTTTAATCTACTTTTCACCGTTATCAACATAAAAACTCTTCAAAGTCGGACAGATTTCTCTGAAATAACTCCATTATGTATGCATAAATAAACGAGGTTTCAAACTATTACAGTAATCTAATCTAAAATTAAGTAATCTCTTTAATTTACAGTGTATAGGCTATTTTCAAATTGCCATCTTGAACACCGTTTGGAACATGACATCAACCAGTTAACATTTTCAAGGAAAGAATTTTTTACTTCCAAAAAAATAAAAGCCTCAGGAACATTATCAATATTTACAAACTGTCCTTGAAATGATACTTGAAAATATTAAAGGATTTAATACATAAAACATATTTTGTAAGTCCACCATTTTCACATCAAATAGTAAGTTTACTGTAGCTAATACCCCCCCCCCCCCCCAATGTTTTATGATGTACAATCATTTTAACCTGGCATATCACTGTTAAAAACTCTGATAAAAATGTTCAATATTTGATGGACTTTGATGGGAATTTAATGGCTATTTTCCTACCTTTTTTTCGATACTTTTTACGTCAAGTATCTTACTGTTTTATTTGCAAATTATCAGACCTTGAACACTTACCAATTTCACATCGAAACATGTTTTCCTTGCGACGCATGCGTACTTTACGTTTCAGAGCAGCGCAGAGAAATCAACGACGACGCCACAGACAGCCTGGTTTTCGTGAAGTGTGTGATTTTTGAAAAGTATACGCCACTTGTTTTTCACTACGTATATGACGTTGTCCCTCCACCAAAATTTTGGAGACCTTTCCCCTCCCTACACCCTATAATTGGTCGATCGTGGAGACATCGGATACCATAAGTTAAAACATGAGTGACAGTTAAAGATAACATAAAGGGAGGAGTAAATAAAACCGTGGGTAAGCGCTTCTTTTCTCTTTTAGACAGGCAGACTGAGCCCTTTACCTTACTTGGCAGGGACGGGCCCAGGATTTTTCGGGGGAGGGGGTTCCAAACTAGAAAAAGGCGCGACTGTACTTCACGGGTTATTCAGGCCGGCCATCCTGTTCTGAAAGTAGGGAAACATGTACGGGCTACAAAGGACTAGATTTTACCATGTGTGGGGGTTTTCAGGTTACAGCTACACAATACGAGAATGAAATCTTCCACCCAGAAGTCGCGGAGACCCATGTGGCTCCCCTAAGGGTTCCCATAGGACTGGGGCACCAAAACGGTGGGGACCAAAGGAGGACATCTCCTGGACACTATGGGATTATTTTCAACCAGTAGGCATTGACAATGCCGCATTCAGTTTATCTTCAAAAGGCATTTAATGTGTCACTTAAGTGACTAAACTAGACTATACACAAATCTTAAATTTGACCTTTTTTTCCTAAGTTGAGCCAAGCGGGTTTTGATCGATTTGATTGTTCGATGATGAATTAGGGTTTGTTTCACTTTGTTTATAGCGGAAAAGGTGTGATGGTTATTTAGAGGCTTCATTAGACGCTTCGGTGCAGCTTTCGGATATTCATTCGTTCATCATTCGAGCTGTTCTTTTACAGAAAAAGAGATAATGGGATAAGTACTGTAGGTTTCTTTGGATAGGTGCACCAGATGCGGGCCGAAAAAATAGCATTTCTAAAGAAAGTTTTGTAATGTTACAAGTAATTTACACTGAGACCGTTTATCCCCTCCCCCCCCCGTTCCCGTTTATTTGCCTATTTCTTGTATACCTTTTAGCAGATTCTGTGGATATTTGTTTCGTATCTCACCCACCAAAAGGGCCTCCTCTCCCTCTCCCCCGGAAGGGGATGTTAATCCCACTCCTATCCCCACTACCACCTCCCCTAAGAACACCACTGGGGATACCAAAACTAATATCTTCAACCCGCGGTCTATGTCAAAAGACGTGATAAATGTGTGTACCAATAGACCTTATGCACTGACGTCACGAGACGTATAAGTTTGGAGGAAAACAATGAAGCACACGTGCACGAAACGGCGGTAGATTTTTTCGCACGCTGCGTATGGTAGACTTACGCGGCGTATTACGATTGGTTAACATATCACTTGCTGTCTGCATTTTGTTGGTGTAACTTCCTTGCCTAAGCGAGGGAGCCCTTTCTGGCCCAGTGTGATATCAGATGCATAAAGATCTATACCAATTACTACAGACAGTGTCTGTCCTTGATACATCTAAAATTGGCAACCCTTCCTTGCCATGCATTGCAATTCTGAAATATCAAGGTAAACGGTCATTTTTTTCGCGACCAAAACATACGATTGGTGTAGATCTTCGGCCGTGGTAGCCTGGGAGATTCCACACACTAGGCCGGGGACGGGAATTCCAGACATCTTGAATCAGCCCCTGACAAGCGTTGATACTAATGCTGATACTGTGCGTAACTAGAGACTAAGATAATTATTAACTTTTAATCTTTATATCATGAAAATAAAAATTTATAATTCAAGAAAAATGAAATGTATTTCACTTACTTCGTTTTTTCTTTTTATTTTTCACCTTCGCCTGTACCTTCCGATGTTTAGAGCTGCTCCGAATACGCACCATTGTAGAGGTATGTAGGGGTGGGTGTGTATGGGTGATTACACGTCGCCAGTCTGTGTCGTTTGCTGGTACCACCTGGGCCAAAAGAATTATGAATGTTTATCTTGTATTGCAAGTGGTGCAGCTAAATTACTAGCGCATATGGATGAAAACATTTAGTCGTGGAAGGGAGTGATGAAAGGTATATTGAGAAGGGAGTGTAAGAAGATCGAAAAGAGTTCTTCCGTAAACCACAGTTTTGTTTCGTTTCGTTTATTTGTTTTATTTCCCTAGTTCTACATCACTTTGAAACAGTACCGATACATAATTATAATAATTACCCAAAATCAATAATGAAAGTAGAAGGGAGTAAAACTTAAAACCCTGAGGGGCTTGGTCGAGAGTTTTACTCACCCATAAATACAAAACAAAGGTAACTGACGTATCTGAGTCGGAAACACAGAAAGCAAAAAAGAACAAAGAATTAAAGATATAAAGGCCAGAAAAACAAACAATTAACTAAACAAAAGTAAAGACTAAGATAATAGGACCAAAAACTTTCCCTCTAGACCCCACCACCTTTCAACCCGTGCCCTCTCCCCCCCCCCCCCCCACACTGAAAGACCACGGCTTTCTACAAACAAAATTCGTAGCGACAAAACATACATGTAAGTAGAATGCATTTCAAATACAGTGTAAGTGATGGAGACTGCTTAAAAGTATGGTCTGGTGACAAAATTTGGTGCTTTCAAAAAAAGCAGAAATATTTTCTGTGTTAGGCATTGAAAACCCCATCTCAATAGCATCTTGCATTTGGAAGATACGAATTTTTTAAGAAAATGTCTAACATTTTTAGTTTCCGCCTGTTGGCCTGATGGGAAATCTGTGATGTCATCTGCGGCAAATTGATATTTGATGTAGCTTTTGTATTTCTTTATAATGTTTGATACAACTATTTTGAATATTTCATATTTTTGTTTGCTGTACCATGATTATGGAACAGTTTTTCACTATATCTTACACGGAAAAACATCTAAAGAATATTCAACGGTATCCACAAATTTCAAGGACAAACAAGGTAGCCAATTATAAAGAATAAACAAAAGAAATCTGAGGCAATTTGTGCCCCACTTTGGATCATGTTCTGTGACCTTGAGGAAACTTTGGAGGTATTTCTTACTGGAAAGTAACCCAATTCTTTAGGAAAGGGATATCCTTGAGTTTAGGAATGGAGTTTTGGCCTGGGTTTGGATCCAACATGGGTGAATGAAATTTTTTTATCTTTCATACAAGACCCCTACAAAATGACACCAGACAATGCCTTTAAGTATTAGTACAAAGCTATGTAGTACTGGGTGAAACCTCCCCAGTTTTGCCACCAAATGACATGTGAACTACAATGTGGTCCTAAACATAGAATCAGTGCCAACATATGATGGCTGGTGCTTGCGGGATGATTTATACCTGTAGGTATAATTGAGTCAGAGGCAAAAGAAAACTTTAGGATTGGAAATTCGCTTAATTAAGGTGAGGGGGTAGCATTACGTTCACTTCCCGTCACTTGATTCAAAATACACTTCATTTGTCTTCTAGCGGCTCACCGTAAATGAAAACAGCTAAAATATTCCTTTGACTCAAAATTTCTCCTTTACTAACCCGCAGTAAACAATTCCAAGTCTCCATCTCTTACACCAGGCTACTGATAAAGAGGGCGTGGATGATTTTAACCCAGGGCTTTTTTACTATCAACTTAGTTCCACGACAGGACTACTGGCGTATTAGGAAAACAGCAAACGGGCCTTGGCGACCACAAACAGCCACTAGTGACGGAGCTTTTCCTATAGTCGAGAGGGCGAAAACGCCCCTCCTCCCTGTTAAGTTGGACCTAAAAATCCGTCTGTTGATCTAAGGAGGTAGGTTTTAATCCAAAAATTGTCCTACACGCTACAAACCAACGGACAGTATGGCGGAGGCATTCCTCGGGGTCATCCGAGGTAGGGGATAATAAGTCGTAACAATATGTACATTCTGGCCGTCGATTCTCCCTCGCATCAGCCAAAATCGCCTCAAGAAGATGTTGAGGGGAGCGAAGGAAATTGCCGATTGTTACGAAAAATCGCCCTCGCTCCCCCTCTTTGATGTGTTGTCGATATGATGTCCTACGTAGATTTCCCAAAGTAGCACCCACAAACTTTTTACCAAAAATTTGAAAAGATCCCGACTGGTTAAAATTAAAATAAAATACAAAATTGGAATTCTTGTTGGAAATGGCTTGAGAGTACTGGGCTGCTAACTAATGAGCACCTCCCCTTTTAGTTTTGCTTCACGTGACCAAAGTTAAAGATAACATGATCATTTTATTAAAAAAAAACCGGCTCGTCTAATGTGCCGAAAATGCAGAGTGGTCACCTGACACTGCAAAATAAACAACACTAGCAAAATAAACAATGCCTTTGAAATGTTTCTTATAATTTATTTATACTCTTTCAAAAATTTTCAGGGACCCAGGCAATCACATCTAACAGTTAATTTTCAATTTTTTTCTTGGAAAGGTATATCTCTAGAGGGTCCGGGCGGACCTCGGACTTTCAGACTATTCGAACAGTAGTCTTATATAGGATAATTCCTATATTACTGGCTATTGCAAAATTTTCACATAATGATGTACGATTTAATGGAAAAATTATGCTTCTTTCGTCCTTTCTTATCTTGATATTGGGATTCATTTTACATCTAACGGTTTCCATTCATGATTTTTTTCCCAAAATTTTTCTCTTCGGCGGGTTAGGAAACAGACCCCATTTGAGGGATTCCTTACCTTGGCTCTTGCAGGTTTTAAAGGGCAAAAAATCTTACCCCAAACGTAAAAATTCTCCCCACAGAAAGTTTTCATTGAGCTCATCCTCCCAATCCAATATTTCAAAGAGAGCAACTACACCCTACTAGACAAAGCAACAATAACCTGTACTGAGTTGTAAATTGCTCAAGGGCCATATCTCACACAGGTTGTAATGTGATGCTGTCCGGGTACACTTCTGAGTGATATACAGCCTACAAGTCATCAGTGACAGACCAATCAGAGCGAGGCTATTCTGTGAAAGTATGTCAGAAGTTGCAGTCACGAATTGCTTCATTAGAACTCAGTAGACAGCACACTGGGCTATGCCTACATGCCGTAATGTTTCGGGATGCCACAGGACCCTTTAAATGGAAATGCCCCAGTCCGCACAATTTGAATTAGTGCACCCCGTCAATCCTTATTCAGGAATGACTTCTTCTCAATCATGTGACAGTATATTTGACGCTTATTTTTTAAGTTCACGAAGAACAACTTCTTAGTCTACCTTCCATATTTAATGTTTTGTACACAAACATAATGAATAATATTTGTGAGCAAAATAAGAGGAGATCAGTAAGATTTTGCAGATTTTTAAAAAATACGTGTTTTGGGGAGACTGCTCTCTCCCTTTAATCTTCACCCTGGCAAAAGTAAGTCCCCAACAATTTTTTTTTTTTTTTTTGTAAAATCTTGGCGCTGCACCTAACAAACAATATAAACATGGCCATTAAGTGGAAGGATGTTCACCTTTACACTATGTGAAAGAAAAAGATTGAAAAAGGAAACGTTGAGTAGCAATATTTGGGGAGGAGGAATGGGGAAAGAGTTTTCTACCAGGTGGGACAACCAATAAAAAGGGTGAGAGGCTAAGACATATCGTGTTAAGGCATTGGGTGTTTATCTACTACAAACTTTAAAGAGCCCCTGCAAACCATTCTTGCCCCCTCTGACCGAACCTCCTGCCTCGGCGGCCGCTGACAGCAGGAATAACCTATGTTTATGCAGTATCGTTCATCTGGACGATTGGGTCGTACAGTATGAACGTTTCAAAAGCCAACTAGCGCACATCTTTAAAGTAAGCACCTGTAATGGAAGGGATTGCAGCACTATCAAAGCATGATCCAGAATGCTGAGGTACTGTAGGTCGAGGAACATGGATAGTAACTAGGCTACGGAATACTTTGAAATTCTTCTTTCCTTGTGAATCATTTAAAGGCAGTAGGCAGTCACCCCAAAAGGAGTGAGTGTACCCTGTCACTCTAGTTCATGAATGGCCTATTTTGATCATGTGACAATATTTTTGTTAGTGAATTGTGGAATTCAAAGAGAATTTCGCCATGCTTTACCTATTGTTTGTAATAGTTATGTTCAAACGTCTTCAGAGAAGCTTGTAATGCAATAAGAGGAGATTTGCAAGAGTATGCTGAAATTTTGGGGCGACTGCCTATTGCCTTTAAATCACGACATCTAGTGGCAACAAGGTTCGACATCCGCTTAGACTCTACATTTAACGGAAAAATATTCGTTGCAATACCAGTACTGCCACATGGTTGACTAGTAGTAGTACGTAATGTTCCCCCTGACTCTAAATTCAAAACTGGCATAAAAAGACTGCTTATGTGAAGCTCATTTTCGGATGTTCCAAAATAGACATCTTGGACAGGAAAGAATGGAAAAGGTATAAGTAGACCTTAGAAGATGTCATACCTTGCCGTCAGTAACGGAGATTTGTGTGAAGTTTTTGAGCCTGAGGGTGGTGGGAGGGGTAAAGAGCCCTTGATGCAAAAGTTACTGTGCGAAAAAGTGAAAGTCAATGGGATCATTTTCAAAATCAAAAAGTGGGCGTGGATATATTCCCATATGGAATATAATCACGCCACTTTTTGATTTTTGAAAATGATCCCATTGACTTTCACTTTTTTCGCGCAATAACTTTTGCATCAAGGGCTCTTTACCCCTCCCACCACCCTCAGGCTCAAAAACTTCACACAAATCTCCGTTACTGACGGCAAGGTATGACATCTTCTAAGGTCTACTTATACCTTTTCCATTCTTTCCTGTCCAAGATGTCTATTTTGGAACATCCGAAAATGAGCTTCACATAAGCAGTCTTTTTATGCCAGTTTTGAAATTTAGAGTCAGGGGGAACATTACGTACTACTACTAGTCAAACCATGTGCAGTACTGGTATTGCAACGAATATTTTTCCGTTAAATGTAGAGTCTAAGCGGATGTCGAACCTTGTTGCCACTAGATGTCGTGATTTAAAGGCAATAGGCAGTCGCCCCAAAATTTCAGCATACTCTTGCAAATCTCCTCTTATTGCATTACAAGCTTCTCTGAAGACGTTTGAACATAACTATTACAAACAATAGGTAAAGCATGGCGAAATTCTCTTTGAATTCCACAATTCACTAACAAAAATATTGTCACATGATCAAAATAGGCCATTCATGAACTAGAGTGACAGGGTACACTCACTCCTTTTGGGGTGACTGCCTACTGCCTTTAAATGATTCACAAGGAAAGAAGAATTTCAAAGTATTCCGTAGCCTAGTTACTATCCATGTTCCTCGACCTACAGTACCTCAGCATTCTGGATCATGCTTTGATAGTGCTGCAATCCCTTCCATTACAGGTGCTTACTTTAAAGATGTGCGCTAGTTGGCTTTTGAAAACGTTCATACTGTACGACCCAATCGTCCAGATATGAACGATACTGGCCATCATAAACATAGGTTATTCCTGCTTGTCAGCGGCCGCCGAGGCAGGAGGTTCGGTCAGAAGGGGGGCAAGAATGGTTTGCAGGGGCCTCTTTAAAGTTGTAGTAGTAGATAAAACACCCAA
The DNA here is from genome assembly GCA_029531755.1 of Holothuria leucospilota. Lineage (NCBI taxonomy): Eukaryota > Metazoa > Echinodermata > Holothuroidea > Aspidochirotida > Holothuriidae > Holothuria > Holothuria leucospilota. Next base: position 11,315 of record JAIZAY010001134.1, on the reverse strand, counting down.
TGCCTTAACACGATATGTCTTAGCCTCTCACCCTTTTTATTGGTTGTCCCACCTGGTAGAAAACTCTTTCCCCATTCCTCCTCCCCAAATATTGCTTACTCAACGTTTCCTTTTTCATCTTTTTTTTCTTTCACATAGTGTAAAGGTGAACATCCTTCCACTTAATGGCCATGTTTATATTGTTTGTTAGGTGCAGCGCCAAGATTTTACAAAAAAAAAAAAAAAAATTGTTGGGGACTTACTTTTGCCAGGGTGAAGATTAAAGGGAGAGAGCAGTCTCCCAAAACGTATTTTTAAAAATCTGCAAAATCTTACTGATCTCCTCTTATTTTGCTCACAAATATTATTCATTATGTTTGTGTACAAAACATTAAATATGGAAGGTAGACTAAGAAGTTGTTCTTCGTGAACTTAAAAAATAAGCGACAAATATACTGTCACATGATTGAGAGAAGTCATTCCTGAATAAGGATGACGGGGTGCACTAATTCAAATTGGCGGACTGCATTTTCCATTTAAAGGGTCTGTGGCATCCCGAAACATACGGCATGTAGGCATAGCCCAGTGTGCTGTCTACTAGTTCTAATAACAATTCGTGACTGCACTCTGACATACTTTCACAGAATAGCCTCGCTCTGATTGGTCTGTCACTGATGACTTGTAGGCTGTATATCACTCAGAAGTGTACCCGGACAGCTCACATACAACCTGTGTGGATATGGCCTTGAGCAATTTAAACTCAGTACAGGTTATTGTTGCTTTGTCTAGTAGGTGTAGTTGCTCTTTTGAAATATTGGATTGGAGGATGAGCTCAATGAAAACTTTGTGGGGAGAATTTTTACCGTTTGGGGTAAGATTTTTTGCCCTTTAAACCTGCAAGAGCCAAAGGTAAGAATCCCTCAAATGGGGTCTGTTTCCTACCCCCGAGAAAATTTTGGAACTGAAAAACCGTTAGATGTAAATGAATCCCAATATCAAGATAAGAAGACAAAGAAGCATAATTTTCCATTAAATCGTACATCATTATGTGAAAATTTTGCAATAGCCAGTAATATAGGATTATCCTATATAGACTACTGTTCGAAATAGTCTGAAAGTCCGAGGTCCGCCGGACCCTCTAGAGTATACCTTCCCAAGAAAAAAATGAAAATTAACTGTTAGATGTGATTGCCTGGTCCCTGAAAATTTTGAAAGAGTATAATAAATTATAAGAAACATTTCAAAGGCATTGTTTATTTTGCAGTGTTGTTTATTTTGCAGTGTCAGGTGACCACTCTGCATTTTCGGCATAGACGAGCCGGTTATAATGATCATGTATCTTTAACTTTGGTCACGTGAAGCAAAACTAAAAGGGAGGTGCTCATTAGTTAAGAGCCCAGTACTCTCAAGCCATTCCAACAAGAATGCCAATTTTATTTTATTTTATTTTAACCAGTCGGATCTTTTCAAATTTTTGGTAAAAAGTTTGTGGGTGCTACTTTGGGATCTACGTAGGACATCATATCGACAAACATCAAAGAGGGGGAGGAGGGCGATTTTCGTAACAATCGGCATTTCTTCGCTCCCCTCAACATCTTTCTTGGGCGATTTTGGCTGCTGCGAGGGAGAATCGACGGCCAGAATGTACATATTGTACGCTTATTACCCTACCTCGGATGACCCGAGGAATGCTCCGCCATACTGTCCGTTGGTTTGTAGCGTGTAGACAATTTTTGGATAAACCTACCTCTTAGATCACAGACGGATTTGAGTCCAACTTAACAGGAGAGGGGCGTTCGCCTCTCGACTATAGGAAAGCTCCGTCACTAGTGGCTGTTGTGTCGCCAAGGCCCGTTTGCTGTTTCCTAATACGCCAGTAGTCCTGTCGTGGAACTAAGTTGATGTAAAAAGCCCTGGGTAAATCATCACGCCCTCTTTATCGTAGCCTGGTGTAAGAGATGGGACTTGGAATTGTTACTGCGGGTTAGTAAAGAGAAATTTTGAGTCAAAGGAATTTTAGCTGTTTCATTTCCCGGTGAGCCGCAGAGACAAATGAGTGTATTTTGAATCAGTGACGGGAAGTGACGTAATGCTACCCCCTCACCTTAATTAAGCGAATTTCCAATCCTAAAGTTTTCTTTTCCTCTGACTCAATTATACCTACAGTATAAATCTCAGCACCAGCCATCATATGTTGGCACTGATTCTATGTTTAGGACCACATTGTAGTTCACATGTCATTTGGTGGCAAAACTGGGGAGGTTTCACCCAGTACTACATAGCTTTGTACTAATACTTAAAGGCATTGTCTGGTGGCATTTTGTAGGGGTCTTGTATGAAAGATAAAAAATTTTCATTACATGTGATCCAAACCCAGGCCAAAACTCCATTCCTAACTCAAGATATCCCTTCCTAAAGATTGGTTACTTTCAGTAAGAAATACCTCCAAGTTTCCTCAAGGTCACAGAACATGATCCAAAGTGGGCAAATTGCCTCAGATTTCTTTTGTTATTCTTTATAATTGGCTACCTTGTTTGTCCTTGAAATTTGATACCGTTGAAATGTTTAGATGTTTTTCCGTGTAGATATAGTGAAAAACTGTTCCATACTTATGGTACAGCAAATAAAGTTATGGAATATTCAATATAGTGATGTCAACATTATAAAGAAATACAAAAGCTACATCAAATCAATTTGCCCAGATGACATCACAGATTTCCCATCATGCACAGCGGAAACTAAAAATGTAGCATTTCTTAAAAAATTCGTATCTTCCAAATGCAAGATGCTATTGAGATGGGGTTTTCAATGCCTAACACAGAAAATATTTCTGCTTTTTTTGAAAGCACCAAATTTTGTCACCAGACCATACTTTTAAGCAGTCTCCATCACTTACACTGTTTGAATGCATTCATTACATGTATGTTTTGTCGCTACGAATTTTGTTTGTAGAAAGCCGTGGTCTTTAGTGGGGGGGGGGGGAGGGCACGGGTTGAAAGGGGTGGGGTCTAGAGGGAAAGTTTTGGTCCTATTATCTTAGTCTTTACTTTTGTTTAGTTAATTGTTTTTTCTGGCCTTTATATCTTTAATTCTTTGTTCTTTTTGCTTTCTGTGTTTCCGACTCAGCTACGTCAGTTACCTTTGTTTTGTAGTTATGGTGAGTAAAACTCTCGACAAGCCCCTCAGGGTTTTAAGTTTTACTCCCTTCTACTTCATTATGATTTTGGTAATTATTATATTATGTATCGGTACTTTTCAATGATGTAGAACTAGAAAAACAAATAAACGAAACGAAACAAAACTGTGGTTTACGGAAGAACTCTTTTCGATCTTCTTACACTCCCTTCTCAATATACCTTTCATCACTCCCTTCCACGACTAAATGTTTTCATCCATATGCGCTAGTAATTTAGCTGCACCACTTGCAATACAAGATAAACATCTAATTCTTTTGGCCCAGGTGGTACCAGCAAACGACACAGACTGGCGACGAATCACCCATACACACACCCCTACATACCTCTACAATGGTGCGTATTCGGAGCAGCTCTAAACATCGGAAGGTACAGGCGAAGGTGAAAAATAAAAAGAAAAAACGAAGTAAGTGAAATACATTTCATTTTTCTTGAATTATAAATTTTTATTTTCATGATATAAAGATTAAAAGTTAATAATTATCTTAGTCTCTAGTTACGCACAGTATCAGCATTAGTATCAACGCTTGTCAGGGGCTGATTCAAGATGTCTGGAATTCCCTTCCCCGGCCTAGTGTGTGGAATCTCCCAGGCTACCACGGCCGAAGATCTACACCAATCGTATGTTTGGTCGGAAAAATGACCGTACCTTGATATTTCAGAATTGCAATGCATGGCAGGAAGGGTTGCAATTTTGATGTATCAAGGACAGACACTGTCTGTAGTAATTGGTATAGATCTTATGCATCTGATATCACTGGGCAGAAAGGGCTCCCTCGTTAGGAGGAAGTTACACCAACAAATGCAGACAGCAAGTGATATGTTAACCAATCGTATACGCGCGTAAGTCTACCATACGCGCGTGCGAAATCTACGCCGTTCGTGCACGTGTGCTTCATTGTTTTCCTCCAAACTGACGTCTCGTGACGTCAGTGCATAAGGTCTATTGGTACACACATTTATCACGTCTTTTGACATAGACCGCGGGTTGAAGATATTAGTTTTGGTATCCCCAGTGGTGTTCTTAGGGGAGGTGGTAGTGGGGTAGAGTGGGATACATCCCCTTCCCCTTTGGTGGGTGAGATACGAAACAAATATCCACAGAATCTGCTAAAAGGTATACAAGAAATAGGCAAATAAACGGGAACGGGGGGGGGAGGGGATAAACGGTCTCAGTGTAAATTACTTGTAACATTACAAAACTTTCTTTAGAAATGCTATTTTTTCGGCCCGCATCTGGTGCACCTATCCAAAGAAACCTACAGTACTTATCCCATTATCTCTTTTTCTGTAAGAACAGCTCGAATGAACGAATGAATATCCGAAAGCTGCACGAAGCGTCTAATGAAGCCTCTAATAACATCCATTTTCCCTATAAACAAAGTGAACAAACCCTATTCATCATCGAACAATCAAATCGATCAACCGCTTGGCTCAACTTAGGAAAAAAGGTCAAATTAAGATTTGTGTATAGTCTATTTAGTCACTTAAGTGCACATTAAATGCCTTTTGAAGATAACTGAATGCGGCATTGTAATGCCTACTGGTTGAAAATATCCCATAGTGTCCGGAGATGTCCTCCTTTGGTCCCCACCGTTGTGGTGCCCCAGATCCTATGGGACCCTTAGGGGAGCCCTGGGTCTCGCGACTTCTGGGTGGAAGATTTCATTCTCGTATTGTGTAGCTGGAACCTGAAAACCCCCCACATGGTAAAATCTAGTCTTTGTGCCTGACATGTTTCCCTACTTTCAGAACAGGATGGCCGGCCTGAATAACCCGTGAAGTACAGTCGCGCCTTTTTCTAGTTTGGAACCCCCTCCCCCGAAAAATCCTGGGCCCGTCCCTGCCAAGTAAGGTAAAGGGCTCAGTCTGCCTGTCTAAAAGAGAAAAGAAGCGCTTACCCACGGTTTTATTTACTCTCCCTTTATGTATCTTAACTGTCACTCATGTTACTTATGGTATCCATGTCTCCACGATCGACAATTATAGGGTGTAGGGAGGGGAAAGGTCTCCAAAATTTTGGTGGAGGGACAACGTCATATACGTAGTGAAAAACAAGTGGCGTATACTTTTCAAAAATCACACACTTCACGAAAACCAGGCTGTCTGTGGCGTCGTCGTTGATTTCTCTGCGCTGCTCTGAAACGTAAAGTACGCATGCGTCGCAAGGAAAACATGTTTCGATGTGAAATTGGTAAGTGTTCAAGGTCTGATAATTTGCAAATAAAACAGTAAGATACTTGACGTAAAAAGTATCGAAAAAGGTAGAAAATAGCCATAATTCCCATCAAAGTCCATCAAATATTGAACATTTTATAGAGTTTTACAGTGAGACAGGTTAAAATTATTGTACATCATAAACATTGGGGGGGGGGGGGGGTATTAGCTACAGTAAACTTCTATTTGATGTGAAATGGTGGACTTACAAAATATGTTTTATGTATTAAATCCTTTAATATTTTCAAGTATCATTTCAAGGACAGTTGTAATATTGATATGTCCTGAGGGCTTTTATTTTTGGAAGTAAAAATTCTTTCCTTGAAAATGTTAACTGGTTGATGTCATGTTCCAAACGGTGTTCAAGATGGCAATTTGAAAATAGCCTACACTGTAAATTAAGAGATTACTTAATTTAGATTAGATTACTGTAATATTTGAAACCTCGTTATTTATGCATACATAATGAGTTATTTCAGAAATCGTCCGACTTTGAAGAGTTTTTATGTTGATAACGGTGAAAGAGATTAAAATAAATCCAACGAATCTTCCTCTGAGGATTTTATGCTGCAAATGTGGAGTTAAAAAGAGAGCACTTTTTGGTTGCATGTCCCTACACCAGTAGCCAGAGGTGGGACATTCCTTGCAGGGTTCAAGAGAAGGAGGGCCCCATGACACAGTTCTACATAAAAATTAGAAACCTTAACTAAATACTTAAAAGATATGGAGTAAAGTCAGTTTTGTGCGTCGCCTGAATGCTCGTATTCCTCGCAAAGAATATGCTCTTCTATTTACCGCTATATTAATCCGGTGAACCCACATTTTGACTATCTGGTCGGCAGAGTCCGCTGAAAACAACGATAAAAGAAGGGCTTAAGGATAATTTGTAAAGCTTCATTGAATGCACCCTCCAAAGATCTCTTATCACTATGTGAATGGATGCCGAATTACTAGTAGGAAATGATTGTAAGATGGCATATAAATGCATGAATATAATGCCCATGCACCTACAGTAGTTACCTTTTGCAAATGTTTACAATACAAGACAACGGACAGGTAAAAATCTAATGTTACCACAGTCTAGAACTAAATTATGGAAAATTTAAAGCAAGACCTAAAGTGCTGTGAATCCCTTCCACCTTTAAACATAAGTCAAAGACTAAGGCAATCTTGCCCTTGTTATCTGGCATTTTCTACGCATTTTAGACTTTCCCATTGCTTCCGTTTCACGTTATATTTTTGTACTCTTTTTTAAGTACATATTTTATTTGTTTGCACCGTTTTACTTCTATTATAGCGTTCTTGTATCGCGTTGTTTCAACTTGTTTGAATTATTTCTGTTTTATTTTTTTTTATTTCATTTTTTCTTGGATCTACTTGTCAGTCTCGTAGCCAGACAAGGTAGTGAATGGGGGTGACACAGCTTGGGGGGTATTCAGGGGACGAGATATACTAAAATACATTAAGAAAATGGTAATTTTTCATCTTGTGGGGGAGGGGGCGAATTTTTTCCCCTGGGGCTTCGCCCTCTGGCCTCTCTTAGCTACGGGTTTGCTACTTGTCTACAGTCTTACATCTTTACTCTGTTTTACCTTTTGAATATTTTTTGTGGTACCTGTTACCTTTTTATGTTCCCAAACTCCTGTGTCCTACTCTTTCATTTCGGCTTACTTTTGTACTTTTTCTCGTACTGGTACTCATTTTATATGTTTACCACTTTTCATACTTGTTTCTTTTACTTTGTACCCAGGTCCCCTTTGAAGAACACTCCCATTGTCTGAGAGGGTTATCCTTGAAAGGAAGTTTATAAATTAGTAAATAAATACTGTCAATCACATGTGTTGTCAATTCAATGCTTTGCCGAAGATACCAACACTCTTAATCTGAGCCACAAAAAAATTCTTAGAAGGGGAGGGGAGGTTGACACTAGGATTTCGATCTCACTCATGCCATGATTGTTAGCTTATAAGGAAAATTTTGCCAGACGAAAACATTCTTCCCTTTGTGAAATGGGCCCCCTAAGCCTATGCCCATTCCGTCAAATTCTTTAAGACATAATGTCTTTTTAGCTATTGTATACGGAAATACTCTACTGGAAGATATTTCACTTAAGCTATTCAAAAGTAAATGAATTAATTAACAAAATCATCTCGTAAAGGTGCATTACAGAAAAAAAAATCGGACGTTCTAAACTTCTGGCATGTTTCAAAAACCTTTCGAAAATTTCAAAATCTTTCTTTGTTGTGATATTGCCATAATGCCAACACAATATCCTACTCTCGTTATGGAGTCACATATTCTGTAGCCGAATTTCTAAAGACGCAACTGAAGCAACATATGTAAAATTTTCTGTTTATTTTTCAAGACTCAGTCAGCCGAGGAACGGAAACCGACTTTGATCAAGTCGACGACACTAAAGAGGTCATCCTGAACGGCAGTTTTGGGATATGGATGGGCGGCAAAACGTCAACTCCAGAGAAAAAAGGTACGTACAGTAAGAGGTAAGATATACTATATAACACCTTATTAATTCGTCTAATATCTGACTGGAGGATTGGTCACATGCCACAGGTTATTTGGCACTATCACACGTGTGTTGCATTGTGGGTTAGTCCAGAATAATACAAGGTGTTTTGCCTAATCCTCCCCTTCAATCAAGTTTTGACCAAAATCTGGCCTGTATAGGAAGTTAGGTGTTATATAAAACAAATTATGAATGTTTTCCAGCATTCAGTTAATGAATGTTTATGAGTGTGATAGTGTGAATAATTTCATGAGTTGAAAGACTGAATGTTCTATTCAACGAGGCGAAGCCGAGTGGAATAGAAAGTTCATCTTTCAATTCATGAAATTATTCATACTGTGACACGAATGGAAAATATTCATTATTTCTTTTAAGTTGTGACAAAAGTTGTTCCGCTCCCTCAGCCTAACAAAGGGAACCAGGCCATACCTTAGTACTCACAAATATCAAAATGTCATCATAGAGGCAAGTCGTCAGCCTTTCACAGTATCCGGTATTCTTGAGATGTGATTCTTAACACCTATTCTTACCGCTCGACTTTATGTGCATCCAAACTCTTCGAACGTTTCTGTCGCTCAAGTTGCAATTTCTTGTAATTGTTTTGCTTTAATTTTCTCGTTTCCCACTTGCGTCATCTACATCCTAACTTCCCAAATGATCAGAATTATAAAGATATTTTTAGCTGAGGTTCTGATCACAGTTCCATACCTCCCTAGTCCAGTGGGGGTTGGGGCGGAATTGGGATGGGGAATACCATGTATCCCCATGACATTCGGTGCGGAGTATCATATACAATATCCCCTACTGTCCTGTGCTGTAAGACCCTTCCCCTTGAGAAATTTTTGCCAGTGTTGCCATTTTAAGGTTGTTTGTATACAAAATGTTGTTTACATTGACAAAGCTTGAATTGATTATATTTTTTAGAATTTCTCACTATTTATTATTTTATTATCGTTCCTTTTCCCGGTAAGCTTTACTCAGGCTTCTATTCGTATATAACTGGACAATCTTTTTATCAGAAACACCTGCTGCCAGACAGTAAAAATAGTGCAATCATGGGCTTTGCCAGTGGAAAACGTATTGCTCTGAGAAAGGTTTATTTCGCCTAAAATCATCGCAATATGCGCTCACTATTCCTCATCCCTCATAATTCGTGCTCTTACAAAAGCTGAAAAGTGCAAGTAGTATTATTGAACTCTGAGAGTGCATGGAATGGGATATGGCACCCCTGGGGAAATTCCCTGCAGAAACTGTCCGCAGAACAGATCTACAAAGGAAAATGAGTTTATGTAGAGATTAGCAGCAACTTAAAGGTGCGTTCACACCAAAACCGAAATCTTCTGCGTTTTACGGGCCGAACGCGGAAATTTTTTCTCAGGACAACTAGGGACAATTTTATTTCAATGAAAATTTACAATATTGCCCCATTCGCTCTGAGATAACAAATTTCGCGTCCCACCCGCAAAACGCAGCAGATTTCGGTTTTGGTGTGAACGCACCTTTAGAGAAGTGTTTGCTCAGACACTTTTGTCTTGAATAATCTCGGTCTCCGACTGATTTTCCTACGTGAAATCTCATTTTCTTTCCCGGGACAATTTCCTCGGTCACACACGCCTTGTTCAGTCCGAGATTGCATGCATTTTTTGTACTATTACGCAAATTAATGGACAGAAGTTTTATTTTGGGATTTGTGCAATTGACATGTTACGTACAATGTTAGCGTTTCTTTTATATCATAGATTCATCTCCTACCAGTGCTTGGTATCCACATCGAAGAATCGACATTAACGACCATTCTGCTCATTCCATTGTGTTTTTTGAGGAGACCCTCGATTCCTCAAAGTCAGAGACGAAGTTGGATTCTCCGGATATGCCTACACTTGATACGTACACCAACATTTGTAAGACGTCAAATGAGGACACTGAACATGATAGTCTCCAAGACGAGTCACTAATGCAACATCTTTGGCAACCGGATACATTGAGCCACATGGGTTCTGTACAAGACGAATCGGGTACCTTAGTTTTTGAGTCCTCAAGGTAAAAAGTTTTCTTTCGCCACGGGGAAGAAAAATGAAACTTCCAAGATAGCTGCAAGATTTTTTTAAGAGAATCTTGTGACAAGGGAAGTTTAGACCTTAGTTCAAGCTATGTTTTTTCGGAGCCAACAATCTGTTGCTCTTATGCAAGAGAACTTCAACTTACGCAATGGAAGGCCAAATGAACTTTTCTGAACAGAGATGAAGGCGAACATGGGGAATGCTATCAGCATTTTCATAAAGAGGAAAGGGATTCGGAACCACTGACGGTACTAGACAATACAAACAAGCCAAAATCCACAATAAAATCCCCACCATGCAGTAAACAATCTGAAAATCTAGAGGGAACGTGTTTTCCGAAAAGCTGTCTTACAGAAGACGTTCATTACGTCACACAAAGTGCTAACGTCTCAGACGAATCGGAATGTCGAAGAAAATATTTGCATGGGCTAAATGAGGGAAACAAGGAGAACAGATCGCTTCTGGGCCAAATTTCAAACAAAAGCAGGAGTAGGCGATGTATAGCTTTAAGAGGTTGTGATGTCATGACAGACTTTGATGACGCAATGAACGATCTAAGGGGCAAACTGGGAACTTTTTGTTATTCTGAAGTACATCTTCCTGGTCGTGCCAACAAACTTCTGAACCGATCTTCGCCAGTCAAATTTGATTCTGTGTTTAAATCTCCATCCAAACAGAAACCTATAAGCCTAAGTCCAAAGATGACGTCACTTAATCTTACTCGCTCAGCCTCTGATGACGACGGCTCAAAGGCCCTCTCTGACATCACAAATAATGCAAAACTTCGTTCGGGCCAGGTACAGAGCCCCAGTGGATATCAAGATCCGAGAACCATCTATGGTAACATCAAGAACCATCCTGACGCAAAGAAAATGGTCAAATATTCCTGACAAACACATCTACAGTAACTTGCCTAGTATGATGTTCCCATGTCTCACCAATACCTCCGACACCTGTGACATAAGCAATCAGTCAAAGGTAGTAAATCAACCAAACTTCTCAAGATGTCATGATTCTCAAGAGAAAGAAAACCGCGATATCCCGAGGAATCCATCGGCTTTTGTACCTCCGGTCCTAGATCAGGTGCAAGGAATCGGGGATCAAATGAAGGATCAACTCCTCAAATCATCGGTAAATAGTTTCTAACAGTGAAGATGATGACAGAAAAGAAAGATAAACCCAGGGGAAGCAGTCAACTCATCATTTCCAATTAGTCAAAGAGCAAATGGATTGCTTGCTAGAAAATCAATGCTCGACTACATCCTCTCGCGAGCAAGTGACGACTCGGATTAGGTAATGGGACTGCCTTCCGTCAAACCAACCGGAACGGCACAGACTACA
>JAIZAY010000743.1:0-27500 GCA_029531755.1 Holothuria leucospilota | reverse complement strand
CTAAAAAATGCGAGTTTTTTAGCACGCTTTGCGCGCACCTACTCTGAGTTCTAGATCTCACATTTATAAAATTATTGCTTCAAAGTCCCGGCCTTCGGCGCCACTTGGCAGTCCACAAGGGTCCCCCCATTTTCGGACATCAAATCCCCCCGGTCGTTGTGGCCATTTTTGTTCGTTATTGATAGTTTTTTCCGAGAGTTGCACAGTGCTACTGCTAGCTCCTTGACTACTTCGTTCGATTAAAGTGTACCATATGTTACGCTATGGCCTCGCCATCGGTGGCGAGGCCATCTAATGTTAGGCCTAATGCGAAGACATCTAATGTTAGGCCTACGTCGCAAAGTGAAACTGAGATATACATTAAAATTGTTTGCATGAGAAGTTTAAACATTCCTGTGTTGGGCGCAAGCTACGTGCGGTACCTTAGTATGTGCAGCGTACTCCTGGCAAATAGTATGTAAAGTTATGTGAAAACAATGTACCTGTAGCATACCATAGAAAAAGATTGCAGTCAGTGACTGGTACACTTCAGGAGAGAAAGAAAGGAACCAGTTGTCTCCAGGTCTCACCAAAGAAGAAACACCAGTTTTAAATGTGCTGTGATTATGTGATAGTGTGACTTGCGTTAACTTGTAGACACCACCAACTGATTCGAGTTGACTCGACCAAAATGTCTGACTTGACTTGACTTGACTTGGCTTTTGTCTTGATTTGACTTGGAAATGTGCTTGACTTGACTTGACTTGACTAAAGCAATGTGACGAATGACCACCGTTGACTTGACTTGTGACTCGACCTAAGGTTGACTCGTCAAAACACTGTCAAAGGATATAGACTTTACCCCCACCCCTTGCAACACTGAAGTAAATGGGTGTATAGTGACATCAAACAGCCACTGCTTAATGCCATGTGACGCAATCTAGTGATTTAATTGAAAAAGAGGTTTGCAGGGCCAGTTTTGTCTGGTATGAAAAAAGTGGTATACCTGAGCACTAACAAGTTCACGTTATTCTCATTTTAGTTTAGGTGCCTCCTTGTATTGCAGAATTGCAGACCTGCAACTACTTTACGCTTTCAAGACTGTATGAATGATCCCATAAACCGTACACATAATAATGCCTTCAAATCTGAGGGAGCAGGTTTTTCCGGTTAAGGTACTCTCATACAGTCAAGAATAGTCCCGTATTTCGTCCAGAATGGTACATACGGGACAGTTCGGGACGATTCGGGACAGTTCTGGACGATTCTCGACAGTTCGGGGTATTCGGGAGCAAGCACAGTGAAATTCGGGAAGGTCGGAAATTTTTGAACATGTCCAAAGTAACCGTCCCGTATTTAGACTCTTCGGGACCATTCGGGACTGTTCGGGACCATTCGGTACTATTCGGGAATATTCGGGACAAATCGGGCCATTCGGGAACTATATTATTCCCAAATAGCCCCGAAGCGTCCAGTATAGTCCCAGTATAGTCTCGTATTGAGCCCGAATCGCCTCGTATAGTCCCGCATCATGCTCGAATGGCCCAGTATACTCCCGAACTGCCCCGTACACTAACGAAATGATGGCGGAAGATGGCCTCCAGGGACCATACGGGGCGATACGCGACAAGTACGGTACAATTCGGTGCTATACGGGCCGATACGGGCAGATTTCGGTACCACTCCAGAATCGCCCGGAAAGTACCCCGAATAGTAATACGGGACGAATACGGGACTATTCTTGACTGTGTGAGAGTACCTTTAGTTGTACAGAACACTTATTAGACGAAAATTACAACGTCATCGCTGTTTAACGACAAGTCCAACCTTACATTCGCCTAGATAAGTCTGTTGTCAATTACTTAAAATGATGTGAGAGCTGACAATTTCTAGTCTTGTTATTGAAATATGTTCACAAGGGTGGATCCAGAACTTGATAAAGGGGGAGGGGGGCTAATTTTGTGAGGGCAACGTTCGAACCAAATGCGCAAGTTCCCGATTGGGAAGGAGTGTATAGGGATAATTTTGAAATTATGTACTGTAAAATGGTACTTCCTGGCATCTGGCAATAAGATGTGTACACAAGAAAACATCGGTTTCATACATCATTGGTGTTACGACGGGTGACCAATACAATTTTAAGCAGGCGTCAGTGGCGGATCCAGGATTTGGCAGAAGGGGGGGGGGGGGCAGGTCATAGTGGTTTGTATAAAAGTCCGATCTGGGGGAGAGATCTAAGGGGGGGGGCGGTGCGCCAGTGGTGGTGCCAGGGTATTTTGATCAGTGGTAAAGTATGTGATGAGTGATCACCGTCCTGGGGAAGGGGTCTAAGGGGAGGGGGTGTCCCCTCCCCTTTGAGAAATTTTTGTTAATTTAAGGTTGCTCAGATGCAAAATGGTGATGTCTTTAGTATATTTTTCAAACTGATCATATATGGCTGGAAAATGCGCATAATTTGGTGAAATTTAAATTTTTGGTTGGGTGAAACATGCTTCTCTGCGGAGAGGTCTAAGGGGAGGGGTGTCCCCCTCTCCTTTGAGAAATTTTTGTTAATTTAAGGTTGCTCAGATGCAAAATGGTGATGTCTTTGGTATATTTTTGACTGATCATACATGGCTGGAAAGTGTTCATAATTCAGTCAATTTTAAATTTCTGGTTGGATGGAGGATGCTTTTCTTGGGAGGGGTCTAAGGGGAGGGGTGTCCCCTCCCCTTTAAGAAAATTTTCGTTAATTTAAGATTGCTTAGATGCAAAATGGTGATGTCTTTAGTATATTTGTCAAACTGATCATATATGGCTGGAAAATGCTCATAATTTGGTGAAATTTAAATTTTTGGTTGGGTGAAACATGCTTCTCTGCGGAGAGGTCTAAGGGGAGGGGTGTCCTCTCCCCTTTAAGAAAATTTTTGTTAATTTAAGATTGCTTAGATGCAAAATGGTGATGTCTTTAGTATATTTTTCAAACTAATCATATATGGCTGGAAAATGCTCATAATGTAGTGAATTTTAAATTTTGGTTGGTTGAAAGAGGAGAGTAAGTTGCCTTTGTTGTCCACATATTAGGATGGCAGTTTCCCGAATTGAAGTCTCCTTTTCCCTTATATTACCCTAAATTCGAAGTATATTTCATTAAAGTAAATTACAAAGCTTAAAGAAGATGCTAACCTTGCAGCAAGTTATAGTTAACTTAAGAGCCTGAGATTGTTGAAAATATTCCTCTAAATATTAAAGAATTCTGAATTTCCCTTGAAAGTAGAAGCAGTGTTCCCAATGATGTGGGCCCGACCGTAAATAGACTGAAGTTAGCAGTCCAATGCAGCGCTCATGAGTAACCCCTTGCAATGCCCGGAAAACGTTATTGTGACCAATATAAGCCAAAATGTTATCAGCCGGAGGTCAGTAACAGAATATTAACATAAGACTGATTTTCTGAAGTAGAAATTTAATTAATTTATTAATTTAAATAATGAACAAATTTGAATTTCACTCTGACACATCACAAAGGCCTATTTAATTGGAAATAGGGCCTAGTCATTTGTTGAAAAAAACTTCAAAAATTTTTGGAAGGGGGGGGCCCGGGCCCCCTGGGCCCCCCCTAAATCCGTCCATGGGCGTACTCACCAGAATAATGCTCATATAACAGTGAAGAGGGCAAGAAACGAAGGGGAAGGGGAGGGGAAAGGGGGAGGGTAGGGGTGGTCTGTGATTTTCTTTTAAATCAAAGACTTACTGTTGGATGCTATTTCCTGGCTTTCAGAAATTATGATAATGTATAAGCAAACATTTTCGTGCATCAGTCTTCGGGTGTTATGCAGGGGTCCCAGGGCGGATCTAGGGGGGCGACCCGGCCCCGGCCCCTCTTTTTGAAAATGCCCAAAAAATAAATAAAATAAAAGGGAAAAAAGAGAGAAAAAACGGAAAGGAGAAGAGCTAGAGAGAAGGACAGAGAGTGGAGTGATAGACAATGAAGCTGCAATTAGCAACCTCGAAGCATGGGAGTCATAGCGCACAGCAGATCAGTTTGAACGTCGATTGGGACGTTCACACGCATGCTATCTTACTACACATGATTGGTTACAATAAATACGATACAATACCGATACAATACCATCAGCCAATCGAAAACTACCGTACGAGACAGTGCGCATCAGTTAGAGTGGGCTGCTATCAAGCCTGGCAAGTGCCATTTCCGGCCATCTGGGATGTATTAAAACTTCAAATTTTCTTGAAACGCTCTGCGCCAACCTATGGTGGCGCTCCGCTTAGATAGTAAACGCAGTAGCGTACACTGGGGGAGGCCATTGGGCCCTGCCCTTACCACTAATGCAGATTTCTTTTTTTTTTTAGTTTCTTAAATACGTGAATTTTTTAAGACAAATTTTACTTCAAAAGGTAGCATATGTGGCACCAGATTGCATGTAAGGACACCTAATTTTTCAAAAATTTTCAAAGCGGAGGGGGACACCTCCTCCCCTTAAACCTCTCCCCCAGGCTGGCGATCACACAACATACTGCATGCACCCCCCCCCCACCCGTGAGAGAAATCCTGGGTATGCCACTGAGTAAAACGGGATTTAAACGTGCAACCCTTGGACCAAAAGTCACACAAGCTGAGTAATCCGTCCTCACAGAAATGTGTGATAAAATAAAATCAAACGTTACATTTTGTTCACAAAAATTGATCTCCTTGATGGTTGTTATCAAGCCTGACAAGTGCTATTTCCGGCGATCTGGGATGTATTAAAATCTCAAATTTTCTTGGTACGCTCCTCGCCAAGTCATGGTTGCGCTCCGCTTATTGACGGGAGCTCCGCCCCCCCCCCCAAACAAAAAATCCCCGCTACGCCACTGCAAGAGAATTGAAATGGAAAATCATGCGAATTACAAGGCCTTAAAAGTGTCTTTTCCGGCTATCTGGGATGTGCTTTTACCCAAATTTCTGTTATGCAACGCATAGGCGGCGGAAAGCAGGGGAACGGGGGGGGGGGGGGCACATCCCTCCTTTAAATTTTCAGTGAGGGGGACGTCCCTCCATAAATAAATTCCTAAGGAGAAAAATGAGGAATTACACATTAAATAAAAATCAGCAATCACCAAGTATAACCATAATCAATGACATATACTAAATGGCCAAATGCTGTTTTGTCAGTTATTTAATCCCTCAATTTTTCTCTGAAAGACGTTAAGATTGGCCTACAGTGCAGGTCACCAACAAAATTTTATTTAGAAATATAGTGGTCGGAATCATTACAATTCGGTCATTCAGTTTTGATACTATGTAAGACCTACAATAATACAGTGATTACACTGCCTGGACGTACCCCCAAAACAATGACAGGGCTGCCAAGTCTCGTGCATTGGGGTCATTTTTCCTTTTTCAATGAGTCCACACAAAAGAAGAAATTAGGCAGAGGGGAACATGCACGTGATAAAAACGTGCATTTACGCCTACATGTCAATACAAGGTATCTGAGTCCTGGCATCAAGTCGAACTAAGATATGGGTCACAAATTTCTCAAGAAAATCCCTCAATATTCCCCAAGTTAGAACATGATACTACTAAAGATCTGATTAGACGCCTTGAACAGGATGCATTGTAGTAAGGCACTGTGCCTATGATAATTGTCTTCTGTTAACAACTTGTGGAAAAATTAATGTGTTGAGAGGTTGAGACATGAAATTATATGAAGCAGAAAATGCAAAAATAAGACATGGGAAGTGCTATTTCCGGCGATCTGGGAGGTCTATTTTGTCAAAAATGTTCTTGTACGCTCCGCGCCGACTGATGGTGGCGCTCCGCCTAGATGGTATAGTGCCCTCAATCACAGATCGAACAACTTCGCCCCCCCCCCCTTTTCAGAAATCCTGGATCCGCCCCTGGGTCCTATCACCACCTAGGCTTTAGGCTACCGTTAAAATGGTCATGACACAAAAGCGGGTTTCGGGAGTTTTTTGATATCAAAAACTATTAGATGAGAATTCCTGACACCTGGAAATCCATAGAAGTACGGAAATAATCATTTTGGATGATTTATTACAGTACTACAATTATAAGTACCGCAATTGTACCCGGCAAACGTGCCAAGGAAGTGAGGTGGTGAGTCCTACTCAAAAAAAAAAAACGAAACTTAGCTCTGTTGGACTTGGTGTTTATCATCTGACTTTCCTCTCAATAAGAATAGGAGAACAGGTGGGAAGTAACAGGATTGCTAGGTTGTAGCACCATTCTTTAAGTCGCCATGAAGGAGCGAAAGCGAATGGGAGTAATTTGATTAAACCTTTTTCGACTCTGGTAACTGAAATTTGACTTTAATCAATACTTTTTACTACTATCTACACCATACAGGCCTAATTTTTTTTTTTACCGTTCTATTTGAGAGAGATATATTTGAGGCATGTTTAAGTAGTGAAAGTTTGTTTAAAATAAATTAGTCCTTAAAACACATAGAGAAATGCGCCAGCGTAGGTTGTCACTGTATGTTCGGTCTTGGTACATCGAAAGTGATGACCGAACTACCTAATACAGTATTCACTATCCGTATTCAATGATCATAAAGCTAAATACTACAATGGGTAAGGATTTAATTACACCGTTAGGATCCTCAATACCCATATCGGCGAGTTATCGCAGGGAGGTTTAAGAGGCCGAACGTATTACCAAACTCAGTCTTAAATAAGCAAAATATGAAAGAGGAGTGGTCTGGTCCTCTGGCAGGTTTATCAATAGAACAACTCAACCGTAGTTACCCCATTGGTCCTTCCTCTGCCTGCTTTGTTCTCATTACACTGATGAAAATTAAAGATGTTTTAATTTAGGGCTCCATCTGTAGAAGATGTTCCAAAGTTTACAGTTTTCAATATTTATGTGTGTCTTAAAAACCTACTTTACTATTGATATGAGTGATCAACAAATCTATTTGTTCAATTGAAAGAAATATTGGGCATACAAAATGATCCCAGATGCCAAACTTTCCAACGAAAAAAAAAAAGAAATTGCTACTTTTCAGTACCACTTATTTCATATAGGTTCGACTGTGGGAGTCGAAATATTTCCAAGTATTATCTGGTTATAGGGCTACCCACAAACAAACGATAAGGTCGTGGGAATACATTATTAAATAGAATCTGGTACTCAAATTTGCCAGGCCCTAAGTTTGCCGAAATCGCCGTTTTTCGACGAAAGGGCAACATTCGAAAGGTCATTACCAAAAAACATATCAATATCTATGGGGAAACCTTTCAGTATATTGTGGGAGACCGTGCTAATTTTACCACGTTTACACATAAATTTTTAGACCATAAATGTTGGAGCAAAAGAGCCTTTCTTGAGCTTAATCAGCCAAAATGATCAAAATGGCGGCCATTTTGAAGTGACCGGCTACGTTCTTTGCACATAAAACAAAAGTGGAGCACATACTTGTCTGATTATTTGATGTGTACTCTACATATCATAGCAAAGTTTTAGCAAATATAGCAAAAAAAAAAAAAGCATGCAAACCCCCAAAAGGTTGCACTTTGGCCTCAACTATTAACCCAAGTCTATCGTGCAGCTGTAAAAGTTTTCATCATGAATAATCATTTGCTTTTTCTCTGTAGCATAATGTTTGCAGCAGCTACGCTCAAAACTGTAATGCGCTTTGCATGCTTCATCGATTTTGCTAGGTGTGTTTACTAGGTTTGTGTATTTTTCTTTTAGTTTGATTTGAATAAAACGCAAAATGTGTGCGGTTTAGTGATGTCAGGTGGAAGAGCAAGGGTGTGACATTAAAATTCAGTTCTGGTTGCGAGAAGGTTGCTTGGTGCGCCTGCAAGTTGTCATGACAAAACGATAGCACTTGGACGCGATTTCCGTTGGACTTTAGCCCGAAGCAGTTTCTAGCCTCTTTTGTTAGCTAGATTTTATTTTTAAGGAGGAATTAATTCTTCCCGCTATTAATGTTTTAGAGCCAAAAAGTTAACACAATTGTTTTAAAGGTCTAATTCAGAGGCAAATGCATTTTCGTCTCATTTGAAGTAAATTTTTGGAGTAGCCCTTGGCATTGCTGAGAAAATATGTTCTGAAAATACGACATAACAGCTAAAAATCGTATTTTCAAATGGCTAAATGAAAATGGGGCTAAGCGTTTGTCGTCACTGGTCGGACCTTTAATAAATTGATAGATAGCAGGTAATGTTGTTAAAAGGGACACGATGAACAGTAATACCGAATAACGTAAATTGTAGAGATGATCAAGTTGTATAGCAATTAACATTAATTTGTTTTTTGTTTTTTCGGTTTTTTTTTCTATTCTGCCATGGCCGATTTTCTGCCTCAGTGCGCAACACTACAACCCACCATGTTTCTGTTGTGAAATGTGAGTAGACTAAGCCTAGTTAGGTTCACAAAACATAAGTATAACACAAGTATAACATACCATACGCCCATTAGGCTGGGAACTCCCGTGGTTAGGACTAACGTCGGTGTTCAGCCTACAACAGTGGCATGTTAAATTCAAACTCACTTTACGACGTTCTCTGAGCTGGGAAGATCTTCCTGGTGTTTTGCTTTATGGAAGAGCTGGTACAAATTATGGGGGTGGCGGTTACCTTCAGGACTTTCCGCTTCCGGAATTCGGGAAATATGTGGTTTCCTTCCACGAATTTACTTGGATGGAAATGCTTTGAGCATATGCGGCTGTGCAAGCTATGTGACAAGCCTAGTTTAACGCTAGTAAAATCTTTTCTTATCGTCTCCCTTAAGGATCCTTTAGGTCCACATGCTACCTATTGAAATTTCCAAAAAAATTGTAGTTTCATCATTATTTAACCTAAAACCACCATCTAAAGGTTACAGAATAGAGCAAAGATGACTCTTTGTGGGAAACTGACGAAATGTAATTTGGCAGCCAATTTTGACTAATAGGTCGAAAAATCCGGTCAAAATGCCCATTATTTAAAAAAAAAATGGCAAACATCGCGAAATTCTACATCAAAACTTCAACCTTAATGATCATACCCTTCTGTAAGACCCAGAAATCCCCATTTTTTCTCAATTACCCAAAGGTATCAAAAAACACTCTGGGTAGATTAGGTCTCAATGTTGTATAGTGTTTGAGAAAATGTAAAAAGTTCTACCAAACATAACCCCAAACAGGCTGTTTTAGCCAGTAGCGTGTTCAAAGGGGGGGGGCCGGGGGGGGGCACTGGCCCCCCACCTCTGAAGCCAGTCGGGGGAAAATCTCTTAGTCGGGGGATTTAAGGGTTAGGGGAAGAGAAAAAGATTGAAGAGACACTGAGCACTCAACAGGGATGGCGCCAGGTGGGGTCGGGGAGCCCCATCGGGGAGTCTTAATCAATACGATAGAGTATGCAGGCAGTCCCCGACGGCGCCTGGGAGAGGACAATTTCTGTAATAAGAACCCAAATTTTTCGGCGCGCTACGCGCGCTGTATAGTTACTCCAGGATCTTCAGCAGTTCCATTCCACATTGCTAGAAAGCACATGTCCTGCCAACCTTACCACGAAACATGTAGACAGAGAACACTGTTCATGTGGAGGTCGAAAATTCCATCGCATGTCGCTAAGCCTAGTTACTGTTCTCCAATGTGTGTCATGCGGTACGGTCAGTTTGTGAGCGACTCACGGACCAAAGTTTGGCTGTTTCATAGGGTAGTCCAAGTGTTTCGATAGTATGTATGTTATCCCCGATATGGTCTAGGACCCCTACAGTTTTTCTTTTTTGTTTTCTTTATGTTCTTGATCACATATCTTTTTTGTGTAAGCCTACCAAAAATTTTCGCGCGCTTTGCAAATTCAAGTTTCAGATTCGAAAGAACACTATATAAAGTGCGCAACTGGCTCATGAAGTATTAAGTGATATCATGTAAAATATGCCCTGAAATGGCATGGGATAATAAGTCATATCCCCTTGTCACCACCTCTTCGACAGAGGGGCTGTCGAAGCTTGGGGTGGCTGGTATGGCCCAGCCCTCTGAAAATTCTGTCGCCACCCATGATCTGTTTACTTATTTTGGCTTTCAAAGGGTCATTTCTACAATGAAACCCAAGATTTCCGGTACGCTTTGCCCACTCTTCCACAGTTCTGTTACTTATAGCTAAATATAATACAAACCATTTCCACCTTTTCATACTAACTGAAGAAGTAGAATTCATGAATTTAATGTAAAAGTTGGGAATTTCACCTCATTTCACGTTATTCAGTCAGTGTTCTCTTGGGTCTGTTGTGCGGTACGGTTATAGTGACAAGAGGAGAGAAGAACAATGTAAGTTATGCCCGATAGGGACCAACTGCCCGGACAATTGACCTTTATTAGCTTTTAATAATTATACCGATTCTTTTTAGTGAAGGATAACCCAAAAAATTTTCGCTCGCTTTGCAATTTCACACTTTAGATTCTGGGGAAAACATTAAACCAGCCCCGAAACTACGTTCCTCTAGTATATACACCCATTTTATAAAATATATGTCCCGCAATGGCATGGTTTAGCACACAGATTTTCTTCAGATCCCTCCTCACCATCCCCTTGACGGCATCGGGGCTGTCAGGGCTTCAGGTCGCTGCCTCCGCCCGTCTGGCCACCTTTCGGGCAAATCCTGGCGCCATCCCTGGCACTCAAAACTTAGAAGTAGCCGACAGAATGACATTAGAAGAGTTTTTTTTTTCATTTTTCGGCCGTTTACCAAAGGATAGCGCTCTTCCAATTGTCCTCCAGTGAATAATCAGACAAGATGCTATCAATATCAATATCTGTCTCATATGGTGCAGGTAGGCCTACTATCATCAAGTTCCCTTCGCCCTTCGCCCTTCGCGCTAGTCACTGTAACCATCTGTAATGTACACTATATAGGTTTAAGGATGAAACAGTGCTGTTTAACTTTTGTGATCATCTCAAGCAGCCTGCTTGACTTTCCTCGTGATCTTTAACGTAGTCCTGTCAATGTATGTGACACATACTGTAACACACTGCAGCTTTCAACGCATAGAGGATAACCTGAACTCTCCGTCACTGACATCGAATTTTTCAAAATCTGAAACAAACGAAATCTGATCAATAAGGCCTCTAGAACCAATTTAGGGCGGTCTTATTACCTTATGTTGCATGAGCTTCCGGGAGATTCGCCCCCTGGACCCCCACCGGGGCTCTGCCCCTGGACCCCGCCAGGGGCCCTGCCGCGGGCCCCTGGACCCCACGCGTGCAAACTCGCGCTCCGCGCTCGTGGTGCACTTGTCACACCCCTCCATGTCAGTCGGGGGAATCACAGGTTGTGCCCCCCCACCTTCGAAATCCTGCACACGCCACTGGTTTTAGCTCCAAAAAGAGGCAGTCGGAACGCAATTATATCTCCATCATTTTTCATCCGATTTCAAAAATTTCAAAAAGGAAATGGCTTGCACAGGCCATCAAATATTTCTGGCCTGGTATGGGAGTATGGGAGTTTTACAACAGTTGCAGTACCTTGTATAAATTCTGACCCACGGACTTCCCTTATGTAGGGTCAGAGGATAACGTGCCGAATAAGGTCACCACCGTTCGAACAAATTTAGGCCTACCTGCAAGATGACCGCCGGGTTGCCACCATTTGCCCAATTTGACGATGAATCTGAAGCATTTAAGACAAAATATAAACATGAATGGAAGAACAATATCACAGTCTTTCATTCTATTGTTGAATTTGAGCTGAGCTTGCATTCTTTCGAAAATATTACAAGTTTCTCACACAATCTGTCGATAATGAGCCACTTGAGCAAGTTCAAACTTTTACACCCAAGGCTGTCGCAGGCAGCCATTTGGTAAGCCTCCTCGTGTACGCACGGTGGCGACAATTTACGCATAGGATGTTAGTGCAATATGCTCTGTCCATATATACGAGAAGTCCGTGTTCTGACCACACAAGTAAGCGCGACGTTCAAAGATTGCTTTGAAAAATCGGCAAAAATTCTTCGAATTCATGCAAGGATAGCGTAAATACTTACCCTAATCCAAAGAGAACTCATTATTCGAAAGGACTAAGAAGGATTCAAGGTCGGAGGTAAGAGTTTAGATGAAAATCTAAAGAACGTTATTTGTTAATTTTGCACATGGTAAGTGTATGTAGTGTAATTTGGTCCTGTGTTACAAATATGACAGAGGGTAAAACGCCGTACATACAGTACAGTAAATGTATGGCGGTGAACGTTGAGAAAAAAACAGTGTGAGTGTAAGGATTATCGAATCTGACCCGGGCCTGACGAGGAGATTCACTGCCTCTGCACGGTGGATACAGGAAAAAACTTATCTTCAGGGTATTCTTTGTAGCATTACAACCCCGACTATGCAATTCTGTACCATTTCCGATCACCATGTAGGAGAAAAGCACTGTAGTAGTAGGCATGTAGTGCATACTAGCTACTGTAGATGATGCATTGCAGCGCTGCTTCGGTACTGCGTGCTGTGCGCGCTCGAGGTCGACCTGACTCCGACCAGTGGCGTCACAGTTAATCTTTCGAAGAAATCACGTGACCTTATCGTTTCAGTTTCGGCAACAAGCAGTAAAGTTTTCAGAAATGATTAAAAATAGAAAAATATTTTTTCCGCTCCATTTTTTCCGTAGAAAAATAAAATAAAAATCTAGTTTACCTGACATTGTGCTCTTGAGTCGATTGCAGGACCCTTATTTGCCTCTGAATAAGACCTTTAAAACAAACCATTTCCATTTGACGTCTTTTTTGCATTTTTTTTTTTATTCTAATATACAGTAACGCTAAATCGTAGTGCTATACATTAGTCGAAGGCATTACTTTTAAGTCTAAAATGTTTTGAGTTTCATGTACAAAAACGTCTGTGCGCCTGTTATATCATATTTATATCTTCAAACCTCTTGTTAAGCATTCATGGTCAAGAGTGCAAAATACTTATTTAATTAAAACAATGAGACCAATCTACAAGTGTTCAATCGAAGATAAGAGTGCATATTCAATCTTCTCTACTAAGGGATAAATATTATTCCATGAAAATGTCTTCAATTAATAATTGGATTGATCACATATCCATATGCTAAAATTTATATTTTAATCTAAAGAGTAAACCGTGTTAACATTGTTAGTATGTTTGTAAATACAATGGTCGTGAACAACAGCAGTTAACTTTAACCCCCGTTACAACGTAAAAAGATTAACAATGAAAACTGAAAAGTCAAAGTCTCCCCTTTGTGCTACGAGGGGTGTCATTTGGTTGGCAGTGATCACTCTGCTGAAATGATAATATCTGTTGTACGAAGATTAAGTCAGACGTGTGGGTATTTCGAGCAGCAAAAGCCGTGTAGTGATTACTTACAAGAAAGCAATGAAGTTTTGTGACACCCATAAAAAGTAATCAACCTTCTTACCATAAAAAAGATATTGTATCTGTATGCTATATTTAGCATTGAGGTTGTATATATATGATAACAAGTTTACACAAAGTCACGCTTTGTTATATAAAGAGTTTTGTCGATCCAAAGGTAATCTTTGGTTAGTTACTTTGATCCCAGCATTCGGTCATCACAGTTCCGATTTTTCGCAACTGCAGTTTCAAAAAGGTAAGCTTCACCCGACTATGTTATTGCATGACTTTGGGAGATGTTTAGTCGTACAACCTGGTACCCATCAATTTATAAGTAACTATTGAGTTGACCACAGTAAACGTCGTGACTTTTTTGTCGTTCTTTTACGTAAAAAACTGACAGTGTCAATTCGTCACATTTACATTGTGCTTTTTTGCTGTAGACCTGGTTATATCTTTTCTTTTTTTTTTTGAATTTGTTACGTTAGTAAATGATAAAAATGAAAACTTATCCTAAAGGAACTGTTAAACTTCAATTTGGTCATTTATTGTCGTGTAAGCAAAGTTGGTAAAACATTCCTCCCATAAAATGAGACTCACGAGTGTTGGTAGATAGCTTACAAAACATATAATGATGATGACGCGTGAACAAATGTCATAAATGCTGCTTTAAACATTCAAAACTTATGAAATTTTCTTAAAAGCCCCATCACTGAATATGCCTCTACGAAAATTAATGAAACGTGTTGGCACATGAATGGTGTTCTTACAGATTGTGCAAGTCGACTCACAGCAAGTTTGTGCAGTTTTAAATGCTTGCTCCGAATAATGTGCCTGGTGCCAGTTGATGTAAAGTTCAAAAACGAGACCAGTTGTCTTCTCTTTCTTTCGTAGCCATCATGTCTATGCTCAAATTACCAACATTAGGCATTATCAGTGGAGCTAGCCGAGGCATCGGCAGAGCGATCGCAATTGAGCTGGCCAAAAAGGTGGACCCAGCGTCAACATTCTATCTGACAGCAAGATCTATGGAATCTTTAGAGGAAACAGCTCACGTGATCAAACGAGATGTTGACAAGAAGTTAGACATCAGATGTGTTTCAATTGATATGTCGGATGAACGCAGCGTCAGTGGTTTTAACAAATCTATATTCAGTAATGTTGGTGACATTTCCAGGTTTTCCCACGCCGTTCTGGTACATAACGCAGGATCTATTGGCAACATTGACAAGAAAGCTCGTGAACTACACGACATTTCAGCCATTCAAAATTACTTTTTCTTCAACATGACTGCGCCCATAACTCTAACATCCGCATTTTTGCAGCATCTTGCCAACAATCATTCTAAACTGCGAAAAACAGTCGTTCAGATTACATCACTGAGCGTTACAGCACCTCAGAAATCAATGCATTTGTATTGTACTGGAAAAGCTGGTCGAGAAATATTTTTTCGTGTGATGGCCCTGGAAGAACCTGACGTTAAGATCCTGAGCTACGACCCAGGACTGGTGAACACAGATTTATACACCGGTTTACAAAGCAGCACGGATACAGAAATGAGGATGCTGGCGAAAAACTTGTCGGGCCAACCTTTCTTTCTCTCACCGCAACAGTCGGCAGAAACTTTATGTAACGTTCTTGAGGAAGATAAATATGAAAGCGGCTCAATTGTACGAGCTTACGAGGTCATGAATATCGACGTAGGTGCATTTTTAAATCAAGGTTGATCTGTTTATTATAATCAAGGTTGATCTATATATTCAAACCAGTACCTCAAGTTGTGTTAATATTTTTTCCAAACCCGATCCTGTTTATTGCATCATCAAAATAGCGCTATAGCTTTACAATTAAGTGTACTGCTATTAAATTTGTTGGCATACTGGTTTCTTACAAGATTACCACATTTCAAATTTAGGAAGTAGCGCATGCGTAGCCCACGACTTACGCTACCAGAACTTCCGTCTTAATTATTTTGAATAATTTCAGGTTATTTGATCGTACGGTTATGGATGTTGTCTACTGATTTCATTATAAGAAGGTTGCATCGCTTGGGAAAAACAAGATGTGATAACTGATAAATTAAAAAAAGTCATAAAGCTGAGCCTTAGAAACCTCATAAAGGAGTATCAAAAAGTAGACCAACAAAAACGGTAAACCTAAAAAATACTAAAAGGAGTAAACAAATAATTACGCACTGAAATAGGGTAAGGTAAAGTAAAGTGTTTAAACTTGTAAATTAAAACTCGTGCCATCATCCTCCTCTAGAATGTCAGATTGCACACAGAGGTAACCATAAGCTAAGATATTTGTTTAAGATCTTTAACGCTAAATGTTGAACTTCTTTTTCTCATTACTTATAAATTTTTAAGGTTTTAAATACTTAGCAACATGACAGGTATTTTCCATTACCTACTCTAACCCTATCTGGCAATGGCAACTTGGGAAAGAATCAGGCCCCCTTATTGATTTGTTTGCTTTGTGGTTCCCTCTTCACAACTGTTGGGGAGGCTCTCTCATTCAGGGACAGCACAGCTTTTCAGTGTGTCATGCATGAGTGACCTTCAACAATACAAATCCTCAGGAGTCAAGATGAGGTTCATGCCTGCCAGGAAGTTAAGCTGCGCAGTTTATTTGCTAAGAGGATAAGTTGTGGTTGTAGTTTTTCTCAATTTAACTTTCGAGTAAAGTGTTTAAATACCTTCACCTTTCTTGGTTTCATGGTGTTCCAAATTTTCAAGTAGTCTAGCTAAACTTTTTTTTCTTCCCCCTTTCTCTCCTTTTCTTTTATCCAGATAGTGTAAATATAAATGTCCTAAGCGGAATGAAAATACTAACGGCTAATACCTCGAAACCTTCTCTTTATGGGCCTGTATTTCGCAAATCTATATTAAACAACCATTACAATTTCCTAGTATTGGCTGTTTTGCAAAGTAGACAGTAACGTATGCAGGATATTATTGGTGGGGGTAGATTTGGGATCCCCCGACTGTTACGTGGAGGGGAGATTTAAATTTTTAAACGCAAAATTAGCGAGACGAACAAAGGTGCTCCCAAGTACTAGTTGCAAGGAGGTGTGACTGTTAAGAACGTGCGAGGATTACGGATTTTACAAGTTGGAGGGGGTATATTTTGTGATAAGTATCTACGCCGAATTTGAAGCCTCGATTGAAGTATGGGTATAGAGAAAAAATTTAAATTTAAGACTTTCAAATGCGGTTTATTAGCATGTAATAAAGAATTAATAACACAACAAAATACTTTCGTACACTTTTATGTAGCGTGACAGTGTTGTAATTTCAGAATAAGTCAGCCGGTATAGTAGTCGTGTATACATTCAACTAACCAAAGCACGTGGTCTAGGGCCTTCCTCTGATGTCATACTCGTTTTAAATTTAAACACTGAGATAAACTTTCCTGGCAAACTGGCAATCGAAATAAGCAGTACGTATACAAAGAAAAATTCCGAATGGAATCGGGCTTTAAAATTGGAAAAATGACCACTTTGTTATTCCGGAAAAGGCTAGTCAGTCAGTCAGTCAGTCAGTCAGTCAGTCAGTCAGTCAGTCAGTCAGTCAGTCAGTCAGTCAATCAGTCAGTCAGTCAGTCAGTCAGTCAGTAATGATCATGTGATTTCCGTCAAAAAAGCTAAGATTCGTTTGAGCAAGGGTGTTGTCAGGAAGTTCGTTAAAAGAAACATTTACATTATACACCCTACTAGATGCTGCATTTTATTGACATTTTACAATCAACACTCTAATAAATACTTTGTAGCACAGAGCAAGTATCGTCCTAAAAAGGAGGTAACTAGCTAAGAGGGGTGACGTTGGAAGAGAACCCACTTTTTCGGCCCCATTTCAGCCTGAAGAAAACATTCAGAACTTTGCCAATTGTATACAAAAATTCAGGTGTGAGCATTTGAATATCATAATAACATAGACTTATCTGCCTAGATCATGGCAGAAAGATATTGAAACAGGAAAACCTGAGTCAGTAGCAGACCCGTAGTCAAGGGGTGGGGCCAGGGGGGCTAAGCCCCCCTTGAAAAATTTCGCCCCCTCCAAAAAAATCAAAAATTAGCATTGCCGTAATGCATTTTAGTATGTTTCGCCCCCTCTGGAAAATTTTTCGCCCCTAGAAGCTTTTTTGCCCCCCTTCAGCACCTTGTCTGGTTACGGGCTTGGTCAGTAGGAGATGCAGGAGCTTCGTTAGGACTACGGTGTGACACTCTAGCATCTTAGACTACATCGCATGTCAAATAAACAAAATCGCATCTAAAGAGCTGTGGCACTTGTTTCTTTCAGTTTGCAGTTCTACTTGTACTTTTCTGCAACTTATAAAGAATGATATTATCGGCTACCGTAGCCGGGAGCATAAATATCTACAGCATGGCTATCAACGGCAGGACATCTAATGACTTATCATTTACTGGGGGGGGGGGGGACATTCTGGTTAGTTATAAATTTACCTACCAAATAATATTACTTGGTTAGTTCTGAGTGCTCCATCTGTCCTTTCAATTCTTCTTCCCCCTCACCTTAACCCCCCCTCCTCCACTGAGTTATATTCCTCGACGGGATACGGAGGTGGGAGGTGGCTAGCCACTGCAAAGAAATACATATTCCACACTCTTCCAATCATAAATACACAGAGCTTCCTTTTATCGATTGTTACGAAGATGACAGGCTTGATCACTGCTCTTCTCGACAGAGCAGATCAAAACAGTGAAGTAAACAAAGCAAATCCATCATATGGGGACAAAGTCAAAAGTTATATATTTCGGATTTTTGGTCCCGTCGGGATGAAACTTCCCTTGCGTCAGGCAATCCCTGGCTCCAAACCTGACCTGTCTTAAAATGAACGATTTCTCAAAAGAAGAGGGTCCCCGCCCCCAGGACTGCAACCCTTGCACGGAGTGACAAAGGAAGATCCGCCCGGCTGCCAACTTCCTATTCTAGGTACGCCACTCATGACGTCATGCAGACCTGGTCTTGATTGGTCAAGTGTTTGTGATTATCCACGTACCATATTTTGGGACTACTCAGCCCGTGAGGGAATTTTTTCGCCGTCGGTGAAGCTAGTCCCGTGTCGCGTTATTCCTGGGGCCACAGCTGTAGCCTACTGAAAAGCAACCCAAATCCAATTTTAATTAGTAGCCAAGCACAAAGCACAATTCCTTGTATACTCAGTATAGAGAAACAGTCTACCGAGTCTAGGAGACCGTAGGCTAATACTTAATATTGGCTATTCTGGCGAGCCATAGTGGTTGCCTTTATGATAATATTATTAATATTATAATGTACGGACTGTATTATTGTTACCAGTTACATACGTATACACGTTCATATTGCACTGTAAAAGCCTAGAGTTAGTTGAAATTTCAACCGACATCCCTTCGGAACTAGTAGGCCTACGATGAATTAGCTGACGATTTTCTAACAGCTGTTAGAATCACATCCAAAGCGTTCTGTTACAAAGTGCTTTTTTGTTTGCAGCAGAGTTACGTGACAAATAGACTAAGACCACAACTTCCAAGGTGAGGAAAATAGTTGGACTATCTGTAACTCATATAATGCATACAATAGCCTACTCACCTAGCGCCTAGTCCTTGAACAGGACTCTATGCTAGGTACACTTTGTTTTACTCCGTGGTACGGAGTAGGTTCTATCGTTAAGGCAGTACACGGTACTGTTCAAGGACTGCCTAGCGCCGTACAAAGTGTAACGGTAAATACAGCATTTTAATGTGTATGGTATCGTAGGCTAACTTAATTTTAGTGCGGTCGTATGTTTGAATATTACGGTTTATCGTGATAAACTTGAAGGATATATGTTTTGTGCAACGGCAATTGAGAGTGATAACCTAGTCGAGTTGAGATTTGCGGAGAAATACGATGCGGTACCGTGACCTATTTAAAGCGTTTCCTTTTCTCCACATTGACTCACAACTGGAGCCTGGTCATGTAGACCATACAGTACTACACGGTAGGTTTACTGTGTAAAATTTTAACGTTACGATTCTACAACCTGCTCGGAATACAGTTTGTTCTATTGCCCTGTGGATTTTTATAAAGCCTGAGCAAAAGGCTAATTATGATCTACATGTGTGCTTGCTCAGTCTTGAGGTCGAGGTCACAATTGCTAGCTGGTACTGGACACTGTACACTAGGACGGAAATAAGCTTTGTCATTTAGTACTGTACTGTACGTAGTTCGTCTTTTTGAACATGTAAATACTCTGCAAGTTGAACTTGAGTCATTATGCAGTATAAGTATCGTAGCGTTACATTATAGTGTACGCTGTAACACTGCTGACATTAGTAGTTGTGAGCAACCACGGATTTGCAAAGAAAAAAAAGAAAATGTTGATTTTAGGCAGCCGCTGCCTGGATTGCATTCGAGCAACAGTGCAGATGTTACACGTTTGTTGAGATTGGTCAAAACCGCTTTGACAGTTAATTCTCCTATCTATTCAAGGTAGGCCTAGTTCATACTGAGCCTGGGCGTTATATTGATATGGTAGCAGGCAAAAACGCAGGCCGGATTTGCTGGGCCTGTGCGGTTAGAATTGAACCTTAGACAGAGTTCAATAGTCCAATATCCCTGTGTTCCATCACATTGTAAATGAAATTTTCATGAAGATGTCTGTGTCAGGTTCAATATAACCATTTGCTTTCTGTAGTGCACATAAGCCTTCGCTTACAGTACGGTTGCATGTTGACTGTGGTCTGAGAGAACAACAACTCAAAATAAATTAAGCTACAGAAACTGTGCCTTGATCGCATGAATCATTCCACTCATTTGTATGATTTCAAGCTTATACATTAAGGTCGTACCACAGCATGTTTTGGTTTAAAGGTGTTCAGTGACATGTAAAAACATGAAAAACCCTTTCCAAGAAACAGAATTATTAGAAAACCCACTTCCCCAACTGTAGCCCAGTTCTCCGTTTATTTACTTTATTAACAATTTGAAGTTTCAATTATGGAAATCTGCAGACTTTTTAAAGAATTCCTGTAAAAATTACGAAAAACATTCCTTTATAATATCTCTTCTATAGAATCTTTAATGAATTCCCGAAGAGTTGAACAGTCTGTATTCAGTCTTTAGAAAATCTTGAATCTTAAGAACTTCTGTAAAACTAAAAGAATTTGTGTAGAATTCAAGAATTCGCATATAAAGTTCACAGAAGTTTTGCAGAAAAAAGTAAATTCTTCGCTAGTTGTAGACATTATAACAAATTTTATAGAATTTTGTAGCATTTCTTCAAAAGTCATTAAAGGCTCTCAAATCTCACCACACATGGTAAAAATTTCGCAGCTGTTGCAAGTTTATTTTTAGCTTCCATCCAAGTTAAACAGAAAGCATGCACCTGTTAAGTAAACCGCCAAGACAGAGCCACACCGTAGGCGTAGGAAGCGGGGAGCTGGGGCTTTAGCCCCCAGTCAAAAATGTGGGGGCGGAAGTATGCTTCCGCCTCAGATCCAAGGGCAAAACCCCCTTATTTGTCTCTTCTGTAACAAATGTCAAAATTGTACAGTAATTTTCCTTAATGTTTGTCCAAAATATTGCATCAAATTGCATCTGAGGACCCTCAAATACCCAAAAATTTTCCAAAGGGGGACACCACCTCCCCTTAGACCCCACCCCCAGGACGGCGATCCGAAACAAGGTTCAGCCCCCCCCCCCCCCGTCTCGAAAAGCTTCCTATGCCTATGAGCAACAGTACATAGCCTCACCGACTTTAATTTGCTCCCGGCCAAAAAAATCGACCCCACTGTGTGTGAGCTAACTTGGGAACATCCTAGTGACTGTACAACTCATCTTTGACCAAACAGGGTACGCTATATTGTTTGAATGAATGTCAAAGTACAGTCACTAACTGTAGGCCAGTTATAACTCTAGGGTAATTACTGCATATGTTTGGAAACTTTGGATAGGGAGTTGCTACGACTCGCAGGTTGGGAGGGGGGGGGGGTGCCATATCCCCTTTAAAGCCTACAGACGTAAAGAAATTGTAACCTAAAAGAGAACCGTAGAAATGGGGGACAACCACCATTGACCATTTTTTTTTTTCAAAATGCAAGAAATATTGACACAAGACGATTTCGGCCTTTTTCCCACGTTGCGTTCCCACGTTGTAAAATAATATAATTGCTTTAGCTTATCAATTACGTGATGTAGAAGGAGAGAGTTCGAAGTCGTGTCTGTTGATATGCCCGGAGTGGTACTGTGGGAACAACTGTCCACTGTCCACTTCAGACTTTATTAAATTACACCAAATATTTAGCTGCTGGTAAGTGGTTATGGAAAGGCATGTAAAGGGCTAAACCAAAGCAAAGTACTGTACGTGTTTAATACTAGCCTACATCATAAATTACAGTAAATTAGTCCCAAACGTGATCAACCTTTGAAGAAGTGTTACGTCTAACAAAGTACTTTCATTAAGAAATCTTAAGATGTGATTTTATTTCGTAATACGTTCGATGTAATGTGAGATCCCTATCGCGCATGCGTGACCAGTTCGTTCGCCCGAGAAGTGTTGATCAGTTGTTCTTAGTTACCACAGAGAAAATCTTGAGTTTTAAGGCGATAAAAGGTTAATTCATCGCAAACACTTGGAACGGGAAAGAATTTGGAAGTTTATTTGCTGATTATTACTCCATTCTGATCGTGAAAATCCACGATGTCGAAATCTCAGACCAATAAATTGTCCGGTGCGAGCACCGAGACTTAGTATACACTCTGGTCAGGCATGTAACATGCAGAGGGCCAGTTCCACGAACAATGGCGGGAAGCCTACCATTAAGCCTAAAGCGGCTAGGCCTGCTAACGTCAGACCCGTTCTCATTCAATTTTTTCATTATGGAGCTATAATGTTTGCCCAGTTATTATCCTCATTATATAGACCTACGGTTACTGTTGAGGAAAGAAATTTTTACTTACTGTTGTACTGTGTTTTGTCCTACATTGCTTGGACGTAGCTTCAACATCGATATACTGGAGATTCTGTGCTTCTCCATATATCCATGGTTCATTTTGGAAAAAAGATACACAAAATTTTGTCAAGAACAAGCATATCGATGAGTGTTTAACCGTCGTTAAGTACCGTACTGGTCAAACATTCGTCAACCTATGATAATTACAAGTAACAAAACATCCGTCGTATCCTGTCCTTTGTTGAATACTGCTTTAACGGTTACTAAGTTAAACAATGTTGCAAAATCAGCTTAAAGATAAAGAAAGAGAAACAAAGTTGCCCTGTTTATAATGACAGAGGGCTATAATGGTTCAATGTTCGACATATCGGCCTCTATACGGGAGGAAATTTGGCGCACTAGTCTTAACCAGGGGCGTCATCCAAAGAACTTTTCCGAGACTGAGGGGTGGTGGGGCGGGGTGCAAAATTAGATCACTTTGAGTGGCGGAAGCATAAGCGGAGCGCGTTAGAATCGAGCTCTGATGGCCTTAGTCCCATTGGGAATTAAAGACAGGTTATTTTAGTTCTCGTACTTGACTTATCTGTTTTGCTACAATTTAAGTGTTTTCCTTTGCAAACACTTGAGGATTCCCCCGGGTTTTCATGGGGAGGACTTCTCCGACCTTTCTTGGGCACGACTTCTCCGATCTTTCTACGTTTCCAACAGGGCCTTAGCGAGCGAGGGGGGGTCACCCCCCCCCCCCCCACCCCCAATATTTGGTCGCCCGTCGGCAAATTTTCGGTCTGTCGGGAAAAAGAGGAGAGGGAAAGGAAGAGAAGAGGAAAAGAGGAGAGGAGGAAAAGAAGAGAGAAGAAGGAAAAAGAAAGGGAAAGGAAGGGAAGGGAAGGGAAGACGGAGAATGAAAAGAAAAAAAGAGAAAGAGAGAACGGGCAAGTCTGTTATCGGCTATTTCGATTTTCGGCTCTTCATCTAATTGGTCCATTCAAGTTGAAGGCCCGTCGGCAAATTGATGCATGTGGTGGCCTTATACGGCCGTATCAACGGCCGTCGGTGTAATTGGACGAGTGACTGAGCCCGTCGGCAACTCGGGAAAAGAAAGGAAATTAACGGCTTCCGTGTAGGTGCACTATTTCGGGTTATATGACATTCTTGAAAAACCACTTTCTGCACATTATTCCTCACTTTAATCATCACCATGGAGAGCAACACCCGATTACCCATGGAGAGGGTATCCTTAGCCCGTCTTCTAAACAATAACCTTGACTTCAAACACATTTTGCAAATTTCTGAGGATCCGGTTTACCCACAAACATCCTGGGAAAAAAATAATGCGTGTCGCGCATGTCTTCCCTTCAATGCAATCTCAGGCTTTTAACTTTTAAACACCGAAATGAAGCAGATACAGAACCCATCTTCAGATCCTGGCGTTCAAAGCATATTTTGAACGCTTGTGTTAAAATTCTGAACACTTTTTCTCCCTTTTTGAACGCCGGACGCCTATCAACTTGTCGTATTTGAACGCCTGACGCAACTAGTGTTCAAATGCTGAACACATAGTGTTCCAATTCTGAACGACAGGTTCAGCACCTGAAGAACAGTGGCATGACGGGAGGAATAGCCTAACACATAAGAATTAACCGGAATCTTTGCATTGAATAATGCATTATGAACCAAAATTTACCAATCCCGAATTTTAACCGAGAGATTATGCTAAAACCTAAGAGCTTCCGGGGGCGAAGCCCCCGAAACCCACCGGGGGCCCTAGAGCCGGCCCAGTGTTTTAGCCAGCCCCTGTTTGTGGGACGCTGTCGCATAAACGGCGACAAATATCGTACAAAAAATCTGACACGCAATTTCTACCCGCCGGGTGTAAATTTTGAGGTTCCTCATTAGGGCAGAAATCCACTCAAATATTGCACCATTTGCGATCTAGGCACCTTTCAAATTCCAAAAATTTCCAAAGGGGAGGGGGACACCCCTCCCCTTAGACGCCTCCCCTTAGACCCCTCCCCCAGGCCACAGCTCAGTAAATGTCGCATTGAGAAAACGTCCTGACTAAAGCACTGGCGGGCCTCTTGATTCCAACCCCCTAAAACTATAGCGGCCTGACGAGAGGGATATAGCCTAATACGTTAAAATTAGCGGGGATCTTTGCATTTGATGATGCATTATGAACCAAAATATATCCATCCTGAGACTTACTTTTCCACCCAGAGATATACCTAAACCTCAGAGCTTCCGGAGGCTTCGCCCTCCGGAATCCTCCTTAGGCGAGCCCAGTGTTTTAGCCAGCCCATATTTGTGCGACAATGTCGCATAAACGGCGACAATTGTCGGACAAAAAAAAATCTGACATACTAATTCTACCCCGGTGTAAATTTTGAGGTTCCTCATGTCTTCATTTGCTGATTTGGACCAAAGCCAAAATTATCGTGTTGTGGTGAGACGGAATTTGATAGACTTTTCAATTTGTGCCTATGTACATGAAATTTCTGTGAATGATTCAGTGGTTTCGTACAGGTCAGTTATAAACTATTACCAGACACAATGCAAAGTGACATAATCTCGAGGTGTTGCCATGGTAATACAACTTCATGGATGCAGTGGGACGGAATGACAAATAGAACAGTCTCAGGAAAATGTGTCCATTATATTTAATTATTACGAAAGTAGAAAGATAAAAGGTAAAATTGCAAAATCGAAATTAAGTTGGTTTATTTTTCTTTTATTAGGAAACATCCACAGGAATTACATTTGATTTGTAAGAGCTATGCAAATTTTTCAAAAGTGTGTCACTATGGCGGTACGGAACCAAGACCAAGTGTCAGAACCCCTCATAATTTGGTTCAGCGGTACTTGGTTACAGTCAGTCAATAAGCAGTGAGCAAGCATAGTCAAATAGCTTTTTTAAAAGACTGAGATAATTAGGTCAAAATTGGTCCTGTGGGAAATATGTGGGGAAATGGGCCTTGTACGAGGAGATTGTTAACCCTATAGGCAGTAAATAACAGGTCTTATTTTTTTTTTATACTGAGGAAAGCTGTTCATCTGTTCTTAACATGTATAAAAGGTAGTGTACATTTTGAACCTCCTTCGTGGTTTGAAGAGAGAAAGGTGTGTAATACCACAAATATGTCAGAGAGAAACTTGAAAAAAGCAATTGGGGGGGGGGGGGGGCTACTCGAGGCAATTTTTAAAGTGTACATGATGTACCTTCCAAACTACACACAAGATGACGAAATGTGCCATTTTTTTAAATAGCTGTCAAATATATCACACTGTAAAAGTTAAGCAATGAGAAAATCTAGCAGGGTATGCTGCTGAAATACC
Source organism: Holothuria leucospilota (assembly GCA_029531755.1). NCBI lineage: Eukaryota > Metazoa > Echinodermata > Holothuroidea > Aspidochirotida > Holothuriidae > Holothuria > Holothuria leucospilota. The sequence continues at coordinate 1,951 of JAIZAY010000743.1, read as the reverse complement.
CTTAAAATGATATTCCGTCCCAACACAAAAGCGTCGAGCAATCGCCGTGGCTAACCAAAATACCATATGGCAGTGGCGTAGCCAGATGAGACAGAGTGCCCCCACAGATATTTGGGGAACGAAATGGTCAAAAATGTTGAAAAATGAAGGAAAGAACAAAAGAACAAAAATCTCCTGGGGGAGGGAAGGATGGGAATTTGGTGGGACGGAGTGGGAGGGGGTAGGGATCTAGGTCTCGGGGATGAGTAATGACAATGGAATAAGCAGCAGAACGGACGGCATATTTATTTGATGCGGGACCCATTGGAAATAGGCTTCCGAAAAGTCAGTCAAAACCTTGAATATTAATGATGTCATCGCGTCTTATCTGGAAACGGTGTTCAGGATCTTTTCTCCCTTTTTCAACAGATTATGCCTTAGGGACTGAACCCTAATCTTGATTTTGAAACGAAATAAATTAATCCCGAAAAAGTATTGGTTATCAATGTCAATTTCACCCAGGGGTGGCGCTAGGTGGGGGCAGGGACCATGGCCCCCATCGGAGGATTTTTACAGTTTCGTCGGGGAGTCTTAGTCGATACGACAAAGCGTGCAGTCCCCGACGGCGACGGTCGCCCCGACGGTTTACCTGTTTTTGCTCTCAAGAGGATAATTTCTCTAATAAGAATCCAATATTTTCAACGCACTACGCGCGCTGTAGGGTCACTTCATTTGCTTCAATATTTCTATTCCACATGGCTAGATAACACAAGTCCTGCCCACCTCACCAAGTAACATGTTGGCAGAGTACACAGCTTATGTAGAGGTCGTTAATTTCATCCCATATCGCAATGCCTTGTTGCTGTACTCTAGCAGTCTAGTGTGTGTCATGCTGTAAGGTCAGTTGGTGAGCTAGTCCAGGTGGTTTCGATACAATGTATGTTATCCCCGATACGGTCTACAACCCTTACACTTTTCTTTCTTTCTTTTTTTTTTTTTTTGTTTTTGTTTTTTTTTTTTTTGTTTTGTTTTTGTTTTTGTTTTAAATGATTACATATGGTTTTTGTGTAAACCTACCAAAAATTTTCACGCGCTTCGCCCGTTTTGCAGTTTCACGATTCAGATTCAAAAGAATGAGATCAGTGCGCAACTTGGCTCTTGAAGTATTAAGTGATATTATGCAAAATATGCCCTGCAATGGCATGGGATAGTTGGTCTCCTTCAAATCCCCTTCTCACCATGCACCCCCTCGACATAGTTGTCTGATCTTGGGGTCGCTGGCATTGCGTTCGGGAAAATTCTGTCGCCACCCATGGTCGGTTTATTTATTTTGGCTTTCAAAAAGATCATTCTGAGATGAAACCCACGATTTTGGTGCGCTTTGCCCACCCTTCCTCAGTTCCGTTACTTATAGCTAAATATAGGCCTAGTACAATGTCATCTCATTTCGGTAGACCTAGTTAATGTTCTTTTATGTCTATCGTGAGGTACGGCTAGTGACCCGAGGAGGAAAGCAAAATGTAAGTTACGTCTGATAGGGCCCAACTGCTCGGACAACTGACCTATATAAGTTTTAAACAAGTACAGATTCTCTTTAGTGCAGGCTTACCCAAAAAATTTTCGCTGGCTAGGCGCTCTTTGCAATTTCACAGTTAAGATTCTGGATAAAAACGGTAAATGTATGTTCCTCTAGTAGATACAAATTTTATGCAATATATGCCCCGCAGTGACATGGTGTAGTACACAGGTTTTCTTCAAATCCCCCTCACCAAACCCTCGACAGCATCGGGGTTCCGGGTCGCTGGCTTCCCCGTCAGAGTCTGGCCCTGCCCCCTTCGGGCAAATCCTGGCGCCACCCCTGCGCCTCTCTAAAAGCCCATGTGAAGAACACTGGGATCTAGTAGAAAAAGAAGCACCAGTTTGCATCTAAGCCCTTCGAGACATCAAAAAAAATTGAAAAGGGGAGAGGGAC
>JAIZAY010001234.1:0-18351 GCA_029531755.1 Holothuria leucospilota | reverse complement strand
CTACGAAACCTTCCCTCCACCCTCTAGTATCCATCCTCTCGTGAACAAGAGAGAGTAGGTAAATATGTTTCGCTATGATATTTATAGTCTGGAATTACTCTTTTCTTTAATAGTGTTGACCTAGGGATCGGAATAAAAAGCCAGTCTTAGGTAAAGTCCACAGCCAAGAGTTGAACAGAAGTCACAATAGACGAATCGGTGTTTGTTTGATTTTAAAATTACTATATAAAATCACCACCAGGTCAAATAACGCCATGTCAGTCGGTTCAATTTTTTTGACGTCTTTGGACTGATGACTGGTTTGCTGTCGCAAATGAAAAGCAAACATTCGACTTCAGTCATCTGTTCTGACAGTGTTTTTGACAGTTGCGCCGCAACTTTATAGGGAACACAACATACAGTATTTTAACCTCCTCCCCCAGTCGAGATAGCGGTGGCGCCAGGTGGGGGAAGGGTTCATGCCCCCATCTGGGAAGGCTGGCCCCCTATTGAAGAAGTTTAACAGTTTCGTAGGGAAGTCTCAGTCGAAAGTACGCAGCCTCCGACGACAACTAATCGACGGTTTACCTGTTTTTTGCCCTCAAGAGGATAATTTCTGTAATAAGAACCCAAAATTTTCGGCGCGCTACGCGCTGTAGAGTCACTCTATTTTTTTTCAATAGTTCCATTCCACATAGCAGGATAGCACAAGTCCTGCCCACCTTACCAAGTAACATATGGGCAGAATACATAGTTTATGTAAAGGTCGTAACTTTCATCTCATATCGCAAAACCTAGTTGGTGTTCTCTTGTGTGTGTCATGTGATACAGTCAGTTGGTGAGCGACTTACGGAGCAAAGTTTGGCTATTTCATCGTGTAGTCCAGGTGTTTTCGATACATGTATGTTACACCCGATACGGTCTACAAACCCTACAGTTCTTTCTTTCGTTTCGTCATATGTTTTATGTGTAAGCCTATCAAAAAATTTCACCCGCTTCGCGCGCTTTTCAATTTCACGATCCAGATTCAAAGAGCACTATCAGTGCGCAACTGGGATCAGGAAGTATTAAGTGATATAATGCAAAATATGCCTGCAATTACATGGGATAATGAGGCTCCCACATTTGCCCTTCTCATCATACCCTCGAAATAGGGAATGTCGGAACTTGGGGTAGCTGACATGGCTCGGCCCCCTGTTGGAAAAATTCTGCCGCCACCCATGGTCAGTTTACTTATTTTGGCTTTCATAAGGGTAATTTCGGGGATAAAACCCAAAACTTTCGGTACGCTTTGTCCACTCTTCCTCAGTTCAGTTATACTTGGTACAAACCCTCTCCCCCTTTTCAAGTTAAGAAGTAGAATACATGGATTTATGTAAATGTCGGGAATTGAATCGCTTTTCGCTAAACCTGGTTAACGCTCACTTGTGTCTGTCGTACGGTACGACTAGTGACTCGAGGAGGGAAGTACAATACAGTTATGCCCGAAAGGGCCCAACTATCCGCTCAATTGTTCTATATACTGATGTAAGCTTTAATTTAGTACAAATTCTTATAAGTGTAGGCTTACCCAAAAAATTTTCGCGCGCTTCGCGCGCTTTGCAATTTCACCTTTTAGATTCCAGATTTTGATTCCAGTTTTTTCATGTCTTTTGGTTTAAAACTATCCTTTCTTTGTCAATATGCGGTAAGTTGTATATTCGCTGACGTTTATGGGAACCAAAATTTTAAAAAAATGAATGTGCCCTTTTTATGTTGGACCCCCCCTCAGAAAAGACCCTAGATCCGCCCCTGTCCGGTAGCCACACATTTCAACCCCCCCCCCCATCACCGTGCTCAATTAAAGACTTGGCCGTTACCGCAGCCTTAATGTGCAGAGGTTCTGACCGTTATCGTCAAATCGCTGAAAATCGGCTTATCATGAAGCTCGGGACCCTCTCCCTACACGGCCTTAACATTAGAATGGACCTTTTTTAACTTGTTCCCCTTTTCATTACTTTTTACCAGTTTTACTCAGCCTCCATTCGCATTTTAACACCGTGTTCGTTCTGCACAACCGGTTTGCCGTGCCTTTCTTCAATATGTTTCTTCTCTGTTTCTACTTCATTGTTGTTCAGTTGCATTTCTTTGCCACCTGATGAAGAGTCTATACTCGAAACGTCGTGGAATTTTCCGCAAACTTTTAGCACTTTTTACAACCTTTATCGACCTACATATATATATATATATATATATATATATATATATATATATATATATATATATATGCTTCATCAAAGGAGTTGAATAGAATTAATATGAAAACAACATATTTGCCATTTTCCTATTTAGGAAACAACGCCATCTTAACGATCCTCATTGTCTTCGAGTTTAATTTTACTCACCAAAATAATAAGCTTACAATATTTTTTACAATAGTTTATGCCACCGCAGTGACATAAACTATTGTACACACTCTGTAAAAGTTTTCTACCCTATCAACTTGTTTGGCATTACATGCCTACGTAATAATTCCGTTCCTTCATTTTCTTTGTCTTACATTTCAGCTTGAGACCATATACGCAACTCCAGAGGGTATGTAAATTTATTTTTGTCTCCAGGACTACAAATAATTATCCTCCTAGATGTAATGTGTATGGGAGTTTTATAGGGCATGATTCCAATGTGCAAATTGCGCGGATCTGTGAAAAAAATACTTTAAACTTTTTTATCATTTTGATATGAAGGGTGCACCACCTCGAATAAAATCGGACCACCAAACACATTAAAAATAGACACAAAGTGAAAGAAATACAGGGTCACTTAAGTTCTAGACACAAACGTACAAATTTCTCTGTGGATTCATCAAGGATTTCCTGAGGGGAAAAACATTTTGAGGGGTAACCAGGGGAATCCGTGACTAGTTTTTAAATGTCATTACTCACACAGTATCCTAAAAAATTAATTTGTAGTAACTAATATATCGTTCCTTTTTTGTAATAGAGGGCACTCCATGTGAATACAGTGGAGATGAGAATCCAGAGGATTATGAAAATTTCGATGATTACTTCCAAACGCTGACCCTAACGTGTTTAGGCAACCCTCAGCCGGGTATACTCCGTTGGACTGTAGGAGAGGACACCCCAGACATTGTCTATTATCAGGTTTGAGTGAAATTCTTTTATTCTTATTAAGGTTTGCAACAACATATCAAATGTTGTGACTCATTAGACATGTTCATTGCAAAACAAAATTTCACATGGAAAGTATTTCATGCAAGGGATGACGTTACTTAAGTATATTTCATATTCGTATTCATTAACGTATAGCAACAGTCGTTCCGATTACAATTTGTTCCAATTTCTACTAGTTTTCTGGTTCTCTTTCAATTGTTATTGTTATAATTGCCCTCAGTATTCTTTTGTGAGGACTTCCCCCTCTCAGTGGAATACCGCATAGTTAGTTGTCTCATCATAATTTCCTATTGGGTAGCATGAGTGGGATAATTGGCGACACCACTACCCAGAAATCATCAAAAATTCTGTTTACTGCAGTATTTAGTTAAAAATTCCGTACTAGGCTTTTTTGACACCTTTCTAATTACCATTCACGAAACTTTCTGTAGGCACTTTTGGGAGTTTGCCAAAGGTATTCTTCTCTTTTGCCATCATTATCTTCGGACTAGGAAGCACAACATTTTCAATTTATGCTTTTCATTGTTGTCTTTCACTTTCACCAAATATTGAAGTCATTTCTGTGACAACGTCTCTATTTAATAAAGACATCTCTTTCTGCAATTAATCAGTTGCAATTAATAATATACTATTCGTGCTGTTTTCTTCCTCTAACCTTCTTTTCTGCTCACTTTTCATAAAATAAAATTGTTCTCTTTGGTGATGCAGTCAGGGTAATACGAAGGCATCTTCATTAAAATTCAAATGCCGTATTACCGCTTTTTGAAAGAGCTATTTTTTTTTAAATCAGGATTCGGATTTTTGTGTCTATGGCTTCCTTCCCAAAATACCCTGACTGCGCTACCGAATGTTCTTTTGCTATTGTGGAGGTCTATCCTAACAAACTCCTTCGTAATCATATCATTAAAATTTCAGTGCTATCAGCACCGCTTCTTTGGATGGAAAATTATCGTTGATGGTCTTCGAAAGGACACACCTTCTCCTCAGTCCTCTGTAACGACAACGGAAGAGAACGTTACACGTGACTCTAAAATGGTGACGGGTAACAGTTTGGTGTCTATAGCTACAATCTTCGGTGCATTGCTAATAAAGGGATGGATGTAACCGAATGAAAGTGGAAAGTCAATCAGCACAAAATGACTCCCCATTTTCTTCGTAACGTTTCCGCAGGTTGCGACAAGAAAATTTCAGTTCAACACATTCCGTTAAGTCTTGTGATTAGTGAAATAAATCATGCAACTACTTAGTGTTAAAATGAAAAGGAAAGGAAAAGTAGATATCAATTACTCAGATTAAGTGAAAAAGTGCTTCACCTCTTTTGGCGTATCTCTTTCCGGAAAGTATAACCATTCAACAATCATCATCAGGACAACTTACAAGGCGTTATTGATCCCAGGGACTTATCAAAAAATTCTGTCTTGAGATATTTGAACACAGCCTTTGTAGTTCACTACGAGATCTTTCTCCATATTTCGTTTAGAGTCGTCTCAGATGAATAGGCGTACGTGCCCCGAGATTTTTCATTATTGGCAAACAACCATAGCATTTAAGAATTTTGCCCTGTGAAACGATATTTTTGGCCAACAGTCGACATTTTATTATCCAGGGGGTCTGCCTGCCCCTCAGGTCTTCTCCTCGTACCTTCTGTCATCACTAAACTTGAGAGAAATTTGTAAATAAACTTTAAATAAAAGCAGGACATGAAATGTGTAAAAATACAACAATTACTGCATGCACTCAAGCTATTCGTCTTGCCAAAATGTTCTTTTATTCTTAATGTGTATATTATATGGACATTATCAAAAAAGCTTTACAAATATAGCTGACATAGGCTATTTTATTTTCACTGAAGTGGAATTTGTTTCTACCAAAGTTTTTAATATTTGTTCAATTCAAAAAAGTGTTTTGATCATTTGATTTAAGTTTATTTTGAATTTATTTTTTAGAATTTTCAGCAGTAAAGATTCTTATAGTTATAACGTTTTGTACACTCTACTTGAGCGAGTTGAATGGCTACTTGCGCAATCAATGACGTAGCCTATGTATCTTAGCAACATTACGACATTCTCGAATATATATGAATGAACAATTTACAACCGCAGCAATAAAAGTCGCACTTTGGACAAATTTGGAAAAGACATGTACAAATTGCTTCTAACTGGAATAAATTTTATAATTTTTATCTATCAGTAGGAATTTATAACGTGCCTTACAATGTTAACAGGAAATAATACAGTACTGTGTTAAGGACTAAAAGTATACGGCACTGTGTTAAGGACTAAAAATAGGCATCTTTCCTAAGTTTGTTTTCAAATTCCACGCCTGAGAGGTAGTTCTCAACAAGTTCTGATTCTAAAAATTGATTTCCAAATTCTATGTTATTTCTATATTTGATGAAATATATGTACTTTCCTTTGGGATTGAAGTCGAGAATGCCCTATTTGTCAATAATTTTGACAATTTGCCAACAATCACTGTTGCAAACTGGAATAATTTTTGCAAAATGTGAGTTTGAAGTGTATTTAAAAATGTAGTGGAAATGAGTAAATGCAACACAAAAAGACCTGTACAGATAAAGACAGAAATTCCATTTGGAAAATAGAACTTGTTTCTTGCTTCACTTTAAATATATATGTTACGGAAAGAATTGTTACTATACTCCTCACCAAGCTTGTAGCTAATGGGGTGAGGGCGGGGAAAGGTGCCCCTAGAAAGTTTTTCACCCCCTAGAAAATTCAAAATTACCATTGCCTCAGTGCACTTCAGTGTGTGTCTCTCCCCTCTAAGAAAATATCCCCCCTGGAAGCTATTTCGCCCCCTTTCCCCTTCAGTACTTTGTTTGGCTACGAGCCTGCTCACCACATGTCAGTGTGGATTAAAATAAGGTCTTTTTGCTGGTAGACGATTCTCAGTTGGTTGATACGATTTTAAGTTATCTGAGAAATATACGCACAATTAAAATAAAATATTTGTAAATCCAACGAATGTAATACGGTTAATCATAACGCACTAGTTTGTCTAACAATTTTGTTAAACTTCTTTAACTTTTCTTGCGTATGTTTATGATACAAGCATCTTTTCAGTAAGAGCTTTAGTTAAACTTTATGATCTAACTGCTGAGGGTTTCATTATCCCAAGGCAAACAGAAACAGGGAATATGTTTTTTATTGTTTTCACCAGTATGGACAGCAACTTATCTACAAATGCATACCGTTTAAAACTAAATAGTGAATGTACTAAATTTATTAAGTCGCAGTAATTTCTCATATTCTTCTCACCTTCGTCTATAGATAGTTCTCAGTGACGTCACAGCTAGGGGTTAGCAACCGCCATGTCTGAGGGCAAGCCTGTACACACATGCCGGGGTTGCCCTCAGACATGGCTGAAATAATACACGTGAAAAGCTCCTATGACGTCACATGAGAACTATCTATACCCTAGCTAGAGCGCCTAGTAATAAAGGTTGTTATTGTCTGCAAACTATTACTTTCTATTCTAGTAATCTTCCGTTGATACAGCACACAAATATGTTTGCCGTGATCTTTACTACTGTTTCAGCACTGGGGACAGTCATAGGTGTAAGAGACCGGTTTGGGCAGTGGGAGCCTGTGGGCTAGGAGCAGTGGCATCACAAGGTTGTTTGCAGGGGGTCAAGTGACTCGACGTGCGCCCCAGAGCCCTGGGCCCGGACTACCTGTCCAGGGGCGTAGCCAGGTTTTTGTTGTTGGGGGGGCAAAGTTGACTCATTGTCCCCATTCTTGACCGCAGTCCTGGGGGAGGGGTATAAGGGGCATTCCCCTCCCCTTTTGAAATTTTTTTGCTGTCTCGAAGAGCTTAGATGCAAAATGGCGCATCTTTTTATACTAGATCCCAGTTTTTATCCGGAATCTTAACCGTGAAATTGGAAAGCGCGCGAAGCGCGCGAAAATTTTGGGGGTAAGTCTACACTAAAGAGAATCTGCACTTGTTTAAAACTTATATAGGTCAATTGTTCGGGCAGGTGGGCCCTATCAGACATAACTTACATTTTACTTCCCTTCTCGGGTCACTAGCCGTACTACACGACAGACATAAGAGAACTAGGTTTATTACGGAAATGAGATGACATTGTCTTATATTTAGCTATAAGTAACGGAACTGAGGAAGAGTGGGCAAAGCGTACCGAAAATTGTGGGTTTTATCTCAGAAATGATCCTTTTGAAAGCCAAAATAAGTAAACCGACCATGGGTGGCGACAGAATTTTCCCGAACGGGGGCCGGACCATGCCAGCCACAAACAAGTTCCGACAACCCACTATGTCGGGGGATGCATGTTGAGAAGGGGATTTGAAGGAGCCTAACTATCCCATGCCATTGCAGGCCATATTTTGCATAATATCACTTAATACCTCAAGAGCCAAGTTGCGCACTGATATTGTTCTTTTGAATCTGAATCGTGAAACTGCAAAGCGCGCGAAGCGCGCGAAAATTTTTGGTAGGCTTCCACAAAAAAGATATGTAAACGTTAAGAACAAAAAGAAAGAAAACTGTAGGAGTTGAAGACCGTATCGGGGATAACATACATTGCATCGAAACCACCTGGACTCGCTCACCAACTGACCGTACAGCATGACACACATTAGAGAACAGCAACTAGGCATTGCGATATGGGATGAAATTTACGACCTCTACATAAGCTGTGTACTCTGCCTACATGTTACTTGGTAAGGTGGACAGGACTAGTGCTATCTAGCTATGTGGAATTGAAATATTGAAGAAAATGGAGTAACCCTACAGCGCGCGTAGCGCGCCGAAAATTTTGGGTTCTTATTAGAGAAGTTGTCCTCTTGAGAGCAAAAAACAGGTTAACCGTCGGGGCGACTGTCGAGGGCGACTGCATGCTTAGTCGTATCAGGGAGTTGCAGCCGCCCTCCCTGCCCCCTTTATTACGCCACTGGCTAGGAGTGCTTCAGCCACCAATAATTCTCAGTTTTAATTTTTTTTTTGTCTTAAAACGTCCAAAATTAACCTCAGAAAATGCTACAAAAATCTCCCGAACGGAATGGATTGGTTCAGCCCCCTTCATATAAGAGATCTTCCTATGCACTGGGGTGCGTGCTGGGTTCCTCCCCACCCCCACCCCACCCCGAACTCGGGCAAGCTGCATTTTCCTTTGGAAAAATAGGGCAAATTTCTTGGAGGATATGCCTCAGCCTTCAGAAAAATATCCCGTACTCTTAAGGGGTAGTGTATTTTCTACGGCCGCCATCAATATTACACAGTTTAACACACTGCCCTAAAATTTGCAAAAAGGCTCTTGAATCTCATTTCTGATGTAACCTATAGGATTTGTGGCTGTCTTTATTCACCAATCATGCATTGTATTTTTTAAAATCTACTGGTTACTATAATTACAAATCTACATGAACAAACCAACGCACGAGACGTTCCATCGGGGTTATACCACCTTACTCCTATTTGTCGTTAACTTCTCCAGGACATTTTTTGATTGTAGTTCCTAGCACCGCCACATTTGTCTAGAATTGCACGTGACTGGTGACTCCTTATATTCCTTGAGAGCCGTAGCCTGCCCGGGGGGGGGGGCAGGGGGCAACTTCCCCCTGAAATTTCCAAATCGTAAATGAAAGTTGGCGTACTTGAGAAAAAAATGAAATGCTGACAATGTTACTGTCTAATTATGATTTCAAGGCCACCAAAACCTGGGAAATCGCATATGAAAGTTCCCTCTTTCCCCAGTTTTCCGGGGAGGTCTCCGAACCCCCGCTGTGGATGCATTCTCATTCGGGTTTCTCTTCCTGACGAATGAACCATCTTCCTCCTACAAGATACACCCCTTGGATGCACCAGCATATACGGTGGTTAAAGATAAAAGGGGCTTCGATTACCTTTAATTATTAGTGCTCAATGAACTGGTAAAGAGACTTTTAATTTAAAGGGCATAAACAGTCGCCGCAAACTATTCTGAAACAACAGCTAAATTTCACAAATATCCTCTTATTTCACTTTAAGTATCTTCCATGATATGTTAGAACATAAATATTGAATATTCAAGGTAAAACAAGGGCTTACTCTATGTGTGAATTTCACAACCTAGTGAGAAATATATTGTAACATGATTCTCAAAAGCCATTCATGAAAAAGGATACCCAGGTACTCCAATTCAAATTGGGGTGACTGCATTTTCCCTCTATATCAAATCTAACCTTTCTTCTTGAAATTTCAATTCCTTCCTAACGCGCGAAATCTTAAAGAAAAGAATGTTTAGATGCATCTTTAAGGTCTAAAATGTGTACCCCCCTCTTTTGGGAGACACTTCGAGGGAAAATTTTCTTGCAAGGCCTACGGTACTGCTACGCGCCAACCGGTGGTGGCTCCTACAGTGGCGTACTAAGAGCGCTAGAGAGAAGCCTGCACCGGGTACCAGGCTTGTCACAGGGGTGCAATGCCACAGCCGAAAACTTCAGTAAATAATTAAAATTTCAGGTCATGTTATCAGTCCAAAGCTTTACCAAAGATAACACCAATTTTGATCTAAGAAAACTTGGAATAAGAAAAATTTCTCATAGGGTAGAGGAGTCATCACACCCCTGGGGGAACATCCCCTTCAATTACACCCTATCAAAATAGAAAAAAATCAGTAAATTATGGGAATGCTTAACCATATAATCAGTTCAATGCTTTACGAAGCTTTACCAAAGATAGAACCATTTTGCATCCAAGCTACCTCACAAAGGCAAAAGTTTCTCAAAGAGTTTAGCGTGTCGACATCCCCTTCCCTTAGACAGCACCTTTTAACTTACGCCCAGCCAAAATTAGGAAGAACATTAGTAAATGATGACAATTTATAAAGATAGAATTAGTTCAAAGCTTTGCCAACGATAGGACAAGTTTGCACCTAAAGCCGCGGTCACACTACAAGGAATTCGGATCGGATTCCGATCCGATTTTTGTGAGTTTTTATTAAAATCTTCTCCATTTCGGGTCCGAAAGAACCCAAAATTTGCCAACCTGTGTAATCATATGATTTTTATCGCAGGAGTACGAAAATTAAATTTATACGAATTTTTTCGTGACGTCACATCGACAGACAGCTTTTATCGGACTACGCGTGTCCGATAAAAGCTGTCTGTCGGTGTGACGTCACGAAAAAATCAGTTAACATTTCATTTTCATAGACCTCAGATGCAAATCATATATTTACACTGGTTGGCAAATTTTGGGTTCTTTCCGACCCGAAATGGAGAAGATTTTAATAAAAACTCACAAAAATCGGATCGGAATCCGATCCGAATTCGTTATAGTGTGACCGCGGCTTAAGCCAGGCCTTACATGTACCCTCCCCTAAGCACCCTTCCCCAGGATGACACTCATCTACAGTTGTGAAAAAGGAAGGGTCCTCCAGAGTGTCAACTATCTGTAGGCACGCCACTTGATGCTCAGCACAGAAAGTGTCATGAACTGCCCCCTAGAGATTTCGCTCGGGCTACGGCCCTGTCCTTGTATTCCTCTTTTAGCAATTAACTGCTTTCATAATGTCTTCAAGTTAACATCATATTTATCACTTCCGCGATTTCTCACAGTATTTTTTTAACCTCATCGTGTAAATGGGATGTATTTTACGTGTGCATTGTACGTTACACAAATATTACTAGTAATCTTCATAAGAGCACACGCTCAAGATAGCAATAAAAGACCGGTATAAAAAAATCCTTGTTCCCAAACGGTTCGTGTGAAGTACCATCATTGTTTGACCCCTAATTGCAGGGCTCCTTAATCAGACATGTAAAAGTAGTCCCTGCAGACTGAGTGCAGAATTTAGATCTAAAAGTTTCCATAAATTGCTCATTGAAAGAGGTCAAGCTCCAGTTTATTTTTGAGATGTTTAAGAGAAACTTAGTCTAAACATTTTAATTTAACATATGTCCAATGTGCGGCATTGGAAATACTAGCAGTTGAACCTTAACCCATAATTTAATCCTAACCACTATTTTGAAACAATTTTCAAAATTCATGAAAATTCGGATTTGCCTATAACCTCGCGGGAAAAAATTAAGCGGCCCGTGCAGTTACCTCAACATGAAATAGTATACTCCACATAGAGGTCTTTGACGTGAAGTCAGCGTGTTTCAGTTTGGCATGCTGGCCATCATAACGCATGCGCAGAATGTGTATTACCGCTATGCGCGCACAACAGGGCCGTGGTGACAGTTATAATACAATGAACGCCTGGCCATCAAAATGGACGTCCAACAAACAGAGAAACGAGCAACACGGTGACGACGGTGAAAACTCTATAGCTTCAATCTGATTCTATTGGTTCATTTCATGTTTGTTCAGGAGTAGCCTACTTTGAATGTGTAAAAGGCTAATTTTAACCTGTAAACTCATGATGTGAATCTCAATTTGGCACGTGGAGCTCAATGGCTGCCACAAAGGAATAAATACCTTCTCTTGTCTGAAGGTGTATTTGAATCATTTGTGCTCATTATTTGTGATAAAACATAATGTTTGTCCCACCATGCAAATATGTAAGGTGCCACAGAGAAGATTGAATTAAAAAATGTCACGTGTATCTTTTACACCTTCTGTTATAAACGGTACATCACCATATTGTGTTCTGCTTGTGTACCCAACTGTCGTCATGTATGCTCTACTTGTGTACTCAACTGTCGTCATGCGTGTTCTACTTGTGTACCCAACTGTCATCATGCGTGTTCTACTTGTGTACCCAACTGTCATCATGCGTGTTCTACTTGTGTACCCAACTGTCATCATGCGTGTTCTACTTGTGTACCCAACTGTCATCATGCGTGTTCTACTTGTGTACCCAACTGTCATCATGCGTGTTCTACTTGTGTACCCAACTGTCATCATGCGTGTTCTATTTGTGTACCCAACTGTTGTCATGCGTGTTCTACTTGTGTACCCAGCTGTCGTCATGCGTGTTCTTCTTGTGTACCCAACTATCGTCATGCGTGTTCTCCTGACGGTACCCAGCTGTCGTCATGTTTGTTTTACTTGTGTACCCAACTGTCATTATGCGTGTTTTACTTGTGCGCCCAGCTGTCGCCATGCGAGTTACATGGACTGCAGATTAATTTTTCCACTACTTACCCCACCTTACAACTAGCGAAGAATCCTACTTGTGAAAACCCACCACATTCTTATGTCTATGCTTTAAAAAGTGAAACTAAGTAAAAATTCAAATTGGTAAAAACAGTCCAAGTATTTCTTGCGTATCAACACAGTGCAGTTCGTTAGTTTGTAGCAGCCAGCAAGCAATCATTCCCTATCAAAAACCTCCATTTGCTATTCATCTAACTGCCACATAATCCCTGAGACTTTGTCTGGTACCCCCCACCACAATAAAAAAAAAACAGAAAAACGTTGATGAACAACCCCCTTCCGGGGTACGTTGTTCGCCTCGATCCTTCGTAGTTGTATGACCAGAGCGCGAAACAACCGTAAGACCATAGGTGTATGAAGCTGTTCTAGACTGGTGGGGGGGGGGAGGGGCTGAACTTTGTTTCGGATCGCCATCCTGGGGGAGGGGTCTAAGGGGAGGGGCCCCTCCCCTTTGGAACATTTTTGAATATTTGAGGGTCCTTAGAATTTTGGTGCAACATGTTGGACAAATTTTAAGGTAAATTACTGCAAATTTTTGACATTTCTTACAAAGGAAGCAAATAAGGGGTTTTGTCCTTGGATTGAGGGGGGCATAGTTCTGCCCCACTACATTTTTTACTCGGTGGTTTTGGCCCCCAGCCCCCCCCCCCCCACTTCCTACGATTATGCGTAAGACGTACACAATGTAACTCATTCACAGGTTGATTTCCCATCTCTCTTTTGACAAGAAGTCAATACGATGTTATACTCGGCCATTGTATAATATGAAAAATTCATGTACAAACTCCATATATACCAATAAGTTAAGGTAACTAATTTTATCATTATACACCCCTTTGTACAGGAGGGAAATTTCATTGCTTAAACAAGATCTAATAAATATTTCCACCGTCAATTTTTACACTGCAGTGCTACCAACACCGATTTTTTGGCTGGAAAATTCACGTTTCTGATCCTCGAACCGATGCGACCTCTCAGCCAACGACTTCAGCAAAAACGACGACGCCCAAACCAACCACGACATCTGGTAATTTTAAAAAAAAGTTAAGATCGTAACCACTAAACAGATTTAAAACCTTACATCTGTATCATAAAAAAAGGTACAACGCACGGAGCTTTAAGAACTAATGTCAAGTTTGCTACTTCATCCAAATACGTCTTGCCATATGCGTACGGGACTCTTCCAATTTGGGGGGGGGGCGAAAATTTTTTGCCCGAATCTCAAAAAGTTGCCCGAATTTCGTTGCAGTTCAGGCGCATAAAATAGACCACCAAACCACTATGAAAATTTTTGCACATTTTTCGGCCATTCCATCAAAAATTCGGGACTCAGTAGAAAATTCGGGCAATCTTTTCACTTTTACTTCATCTTTGCCGGAATTTCACCTATTCTGGGCCCGAATTTTTGTCGTTTCCTGCCCGAATTTCGTCCTCAGAAATTTTTTTTTTGGGGGGGGGGCACTCTGCCCCCCTGCCTCCCTTGTACGTCTATGTGTCTTGCTTTCATCAGTTGATACATTGTTTTACGGTTCCCAGACAACCCCCTCCTAGAACAATTCCCACCCGGACAATTTCCTCCGATAAATCACTCGGGAAGATCCCCCCGGACAATTCCCAACCAGGGCAATTCCTTTCAGGAAAATTGCCCCTCGGAAAATTTTCACCCTGGACAATTCAAATTTTCTGGTGGGGTTGGCTGTCTGAGGGGTAATTGTCATGGGTGTGAATTATCCAGGTGGAAATTGTCTGGGGAGAATTGCCCGGGTGGGAATTGTCCGGTCACAAAAAATACATACCGGTACGCTGATAAGTACAGTACCATCATATGAATGCCATCAGTATTCATGATATGGTGAAGTTATATTGAACTGGATTATGAGCCCATCCATAAAAATCTATTAACACATGAACATAAACGTACGAGGGGGCAGGGGGCATATGCCCTCCTAATTCGGGCAAAAAAGTGGATCCAATGAGAGAGCCAAGAAAATAAATTATGGCCTTTTTGAGGGTCGAATTCGGGCAACTTGGTCAAAAATTCTTCATTCGGGCAAAAATTATCCCTGCCCCTACCCCCAGAAATATTGACCCCATGCGCCTATGCACATGAATACCCTCTTCTAGTAGGCCTTCCGCAAACAAAGATTCAGAGGTCTGAACAACCGTTAAACATTTTCATCAACAGCACCAATTGTACCCTACTACGGGAAGCTCATCGGTTCATTTCAGGACCGTCGGACTACACACAATGTTGCCGGTACAGTCTATGCTATCGACAACAAGAGGATATGGATGCGAGGATTTTCCTTCGATGGCAGGGCTCCAGGTAAGGCAGCATGTACTGTAGATAAAAGTGCTCTTTGATAGCATTATTTCTTTAGCAACAATGGCATATGCGTCATTGTTTATATTCTATACCTCAATTGATTTTTAAAGCAAAGAATTTCAAATTTTGTAACAACAGTGAACATGGGTGGCGATCCGGCGGGGGGACATGTCCACCCAGTACTTGAGAAATCGCCCATTGACTTTGATTTTTCACACAGTAAATTATTTGAAAATGGGGTCATGTCCCCTCCCCCCCCCAATATTGAGAACAAATCGCCGCCGCTGACAGTGAAACTTTTTCAGAATTATACGCTTGGACTCAGCAATTCGGTTCACTTTTAAAGAGGTTTTGGTAGTTTTGCTTGGTGAAAATTGCGGATATGAAGAATTTTCAAAAGATGTGAACAAGCTATAGAAATCAAAGTAAGGGAGAACGCTGACAGAGTGTAGTGCTGCGTGTTAAACCAGTGAAGCCACATAGATAGTAGGTCTAATAACGCTTCCGCTGTACTGCAAAAAGCCAGATGATTGGGTTTCTCCATACGTACAATCTGCATTCAGCTTCGTCGTTTTATCCATTTTTCGAAAGATTAGGCTTAATTTCCACAACAGAGATAAGTCATGGTGCCTTAACTGGTTTTTATACAACTCCTAAGTTGAAACATTGTAGTCTCTCCGCCAACAACTGGGGCAAAAGCAACGATGTAATGTTTGTATTGCGCACCCTTTGCTTTGTTGCCGTACAGAGTAAATGAGTGGCTTCAGTTGAGATCACCTGACGTCATTCTCCTTAACTTTAATTTCTGTGGAACAAACATAAAATAATCTTAGTTAATGGTCTCTTTCATGTATTCACAAAATACCGATGTTTTCGAACCGATAAAACAGCCCTACTCCGCTACACCCTAAAAACACTCGGTTAGATTTCCTTATTTAAAAAAAAACCAAGAAATCAGGGACAAAATGTAACATTTTCCAGGAAAAATTAACGACTGGTGAGAATCCTGGTCACAAAACTATTTCCTGGTCATATTTAACCAGGATTCCCTAGTAAAATTAACCAGGAAATGTATTAGTAATATGTGACCATGCTCCCTGGTTAAATATAACCAGGGGGTTCTTAGAGTATAATGTACATCTGGGAAACATGTAGGCCTAATCAACTACGTAAGACTAGGCTTGTTATTCACTCTATGGGTTGCCACTGCCTGTATAGGTTATCCTATGAATTAACCGTCGTTTAATTTTGTGATCTAGGCCTATATCATGGGTGTATCTATAACGAAGACCTCGAAAACGAAGGTCGAAGATAGAAGACCTGTAGATCTAGTCATTTTCGTAACTCCGGTCTTCGCTTTTCGGTCTTCGTTTTCGAGATCGGCATAATAGGGTAATCTCTAAAACGAAGATTGAAAAACGAAGACCTAGATAAATTAAGTGTCAGACGGTTTCATATTGTTTTATCTTTATTTCGGGCCACAAATAAAGTAGTTAGACATCAATCTTCTCACTTGTTCTTGAGGCGTACACTAAAAACATTAAAGAAGAATATCATTAATGATCAAGGGCTGTGATGGTGTACCGTTACATACGGAGGTTACATACGGAGGTGCGCATTCATACTGGTGACGTAATTACCTCCCTGTCTTCTACTTTTTAACAAAAGTTACCATTTCATGAATTAAATCAACGATTTAAACAGTGAAACGATTCGTTTTAAGGTGGTCTTCGTTTTCGAGATTGCCCTATTATGCCGATCTCGAAAACGAAGACCGAAAAGGGAAGATCGGAGTTACGAAAATGGCCAGATCTACAGGTCTTCTATCTTCGATCTTCGTTTTCGAGGTCTTCGTTATAGATACACCCCTATATCATCGGGGAATTCATCTCTTTTGATAATTCCAAGTAACGTATCATGCTATTTCCTTTCACGCAGACGCCCACTTCTACGTAGGAACCGGTGCTGAGCCCAATTCTAATGGGAGAAGTATTCCGGATGAAAACGGCTCGTAAGTCCCAGCAGATTTTGAAATGATTTAAATTGTCAGGGTTTCCACACATGCACACAGTTGTAATAAAAGATGTGAAACACGATTGACCTTACTGAAAATAAGATATTTGTAATGTTTGAAAAAACAAAACGGTGTATGTATTGTTTATTCTAAGGTGAAGGGATTTTATGTATGAACACTTTTCCCAAAGTGACACATATATTGAGCGGGTAAGGTTTTGAACACCAGTACTAGTTTGTCTAACATAGTGCAGTTCAATAGCCACCTTTCCAAAGGGTCTACGCAGCCGTTTCAGATACACTCTAAAAACTGCTGGATACGTATGCCTCCTGCTAAACTGTTGGGTAAAAAAATTACCCAAGTTGGTTACAAAGTACCCATTGCTGGGTAACGTTTAACCCAACGAGGGTAAAGTTTTTACCCAACAGTTTAGCAGGAGGCATACGTAACCAAACTGGGTAAAAGTTTACCCAACTGTTTTTAGAGTGTAGCCTAATGTTGGTGTACATGTTGACAGGGAGGTGATATAAGATATCTAATGTCACCACCCTGATGTTGACATCCATGGAAATAAATAACCCCAGTTGAAGTAAAACGCATTTAAAATGTTCACGTTGTGTAATATACCAGTCCTCCCCTATAGACCCTTTTCCAAATAGCAGTTACAAAGAATTGTGGGATAGTGTTTTTGTATGCGTCGTTTTTCGCCACAGAAATATGCCACTGACAAAAACGACGCATACCAAACTCTATCCCACAATCCTTTGTAATTATTATTTGGAAAAGGGTCTATTGTCAGGTACAGAATCAGAAATGCAGGGGTCCCTGGTTCAGGGCCCCTTTATCACATCCTTTAATTCGGCCTTGCACCTTAAGGCTAGGAATTGTCGGCTTTGGTCAGTCAAATCTCATTCAGTAATTCTCAAAATATAAATCTTGATTTGTAACATTTTCGGTCTTGCTAATCTGTTTATCTTATTTTCAGGACTACGGAACTTTCATCTTATTCAAACGATAACTTTATTCTAACCCTCCCGGATGGAGTAACTCTTCAAAATATTCAATGGATATCAGTCTGGTGCGTTCCATTTGGTGTAAGTAACACTTCCAATTACAACTACAGTGTTTAGTCTAGTGACAACGCTCAGTTGCTCGTCGAATTTACATTTCATAGATAATTTGGGATCTGGTATTTCACAATAAGCCAGTTCAGAGTTATCACTGCGCATGAACAGTGGCTTCAGGTCATAGGTCATAGGGGTACAGAATACATGTGCTTGGGTTCGTAAATTGTGCACTGTGCCCAAAATAACTCTGAAATGTCTTGTTGAAAGTCTTTCGTGTTAAATTTGGTAAGTGTATCTGAAAGCACAATTAAAATAAATGTAACTTAGTGTAACTTATAATGACATTAAAACTGCATTCTCTACCCATATGACCTATGACCTGAAGCCATTGTGCATGCGCAGTGCATGCGCAGTAATAACTCTGAACTGGGTCCGTATGAAGGCAGCCATTTATTTGGTCACGCATATTTTTATTTATTTTGGTCGACAAATTGTCGATCGTTCGGATGTACTTTTGCAGTTAGCATAAAAGTTGTCCCTTGTATGTATTGTATTGATGTATTGTGTTTTCAATACTTTTGTTAAAACATACCTGCGTCACAAGCTATCTGTATATATCATTTATTCTTTAACCTCTTTGATTTTTTCAGGTCGATTTTGGATCAG
>JAIZAY010000794.1:0-29803 GCA_029531755.1 Holothuria leucospilota | reverse complement strand
TAGCTACTCCCATAACTGTATAAAAGCTTCTCCTTGTGCAGACACAAACCTGTTTCACTGCTTTGAGCCATGCACTGGTGAGCATACAAGGCTATAATGTGTAATTCAAACACTCTCTCTGCAATTTGTGGGATGTGAGCTACTCTGCATCTTTTGAATTTTTAGACTGGTGTTAATTGATGAGCAGTCACCGACTGAGAATTTTGATATGCCCACACCAAAATGTACTTGGGTTATGAGTGCCTGCAAGGTTTTTGTCATACAGATGAGAATGAGAGAAATCTGTTCCATGTGAGTTGTTTTATCATGTTCTGACATTGGATGGTTATATGCGGGTACTGTTCCTTTACTTTTCGCCTTTTCTGTTTGTCCAAACTGTGATCTTATTTTGTGCTGGCTGCTGCTGGCTTCTGACCACTGATGTTCCCAAGGATATGTGTCATTACAAGCATGGTGCTGCCGACTGCAGTGGCCAAGTGGTTAGAGCATCCGGCTTGCAGCCGCAAGGCCTAGGGTTCAAATCCTGGCCAGGTCATACCAAAGACTTTAAAAATGGAACCTACTGCCTTTGTGCTTGGTGCTCAGCATAAGCAATGGAGTAGGGCAAACAAGCCAGTGAGCCACAACTGTAAAAAAGGCCGTGGTCATCTCGACTTGAACCAATTGGTTGGAAACTGGGACGTTCACCCTCATCTAACTAACTACAAGCATGGTTAACCAGGTGGTGTGAAACGGAGATCATGATCAAGACAATGTAAGCCTTACTTCACTTCCATAATTATGGGTAAAGTGCAATCTACACATAACAAGCCAGATGATTTAAAGCCTAATGTTTGCTTTTTAAATGCTTTTCATAACATTCCAAAATGTCTCTCACCAAACATGGTTATAATGACCTCTGACCCCAGAGAACATCTTTCTATCAATGGTTTCAAACTAATACTTGGGGATCACATTCTAAACCAGAAAGCCAAAAGGCTTATTGACTCCTTGCCATATGGATATATGAATCACCCACATGACAAGCATGAGATCCCTCATAGTTATCCTACTTGAGATATCATGTTAATAAGATAAAAACCTTTTGAAATCTTGTGACCCACAATAAACTTTTACCTCCACTTAAAACAACAGGGATCACCTACTCTATATGGCATGATCTCCATGCTAAATATGAAAAATCCACATGCAGGCTAAGTATGAAATCTGTCACAGGTATCCTCCTTAAAGTATCATGTTAACTAGGTTTTGATCTTTTGATCCAAAATGAACTTTAACATCCACAAAAAATGATAGGGATCATCTACTCAATATTAGCAATCTACATGCTAAGTAAGAGATCCCTCAGTTATCCTTCTTGAAATAATGTGTTTACAAGCTTTTGACCCCAAATGACCTTTGACCTCCACCAAAACCAAAAGGAAGTATCTCTTCAACACTATCAACCCACATGTCAAGTGTAAGATCCTTCACAGTAATATGTTTCTTGAGACTACAGTGTTTACAAAGTTTTGACCTTTTGGCCTCTGGTGACCCCAAATGACATTTGATCTCCACCAAAAACAACAGAAATCATCTATTCAATATGGGCAATCCACATGCTAAGTATGAGATCCCTCAAAGTTACCCTTCTTGAGATATTCTGTTTACAAGGTTTTGACTTTTTGACCTCTGGTGACCCAAATGACCTTTGACCTCCACCAAACACAATAAGGATCATCTACTCAATATGGGCAACTTACATGCTAAGTATCGGATACCTCGGTTACCCTTCTGGAGAAACTGTTTTTACAAGATTTTGACCTTTTGACCTCTGGTGATCCCACATGACCTTTGACCTCCACCAAAAAACAATACAGATCATCTACTCAATATGGGCAATCCACAAGCTAGGTATGAGATCCCTCACAGTAACCTTTCTTTAGATATATTGTCTACAAGGTTTTGTTCATTTGACCTCTGGTGAACCCAAATGACCTTTGACCTCCACCATTGCCCCTGTGGGCTGGGGGTTGTAGAATATGCCCACAGTATTTCCTGCCTGTCATAAGACTCTTATGACCTCTTATGATAAGAGGCAACTAAAGGGAAGGACCTGCACTGCTTTTGAGCTGTATTTGAAACCAAACTTGAACTCCAACCGTATTTAAACTTTACCTTTTTATCTAGTTGACACTATATAACACATTCGTGTTGGTCTGTTGTTAAATCTCATCTAACTAAACTGACCTCCACCAAAAACAATAGGGATCACCTAATCCAAATGAGCAACCCACATGCTATGTACAACATCCCTCAAGGTTACCTTTCAGGAGAAATTGTTTACAAGGTTTTGACCTTTTCACCTCTGGTGACCCCAAGTAACTGTTGACCTCCACCAAAAACGATAGGGATCATGTACTTAATATGAGCAATCTACACACCAAGTATGAGATCCCTCAGAGTTACCCTTCTTGAGATATCGTGTTTTACAACAAAGTGTCACATACACAGGATATCACCATCCCATTGGCAAGGAATCAACCAGAAAGCCAAAAGGCTTTAGATTCCTTGCCAAATGGGGATACTTTGTTGCACTGGCGTTTATCCCTTAAATTTATCTTACTTAACCAGGCCTTTATCATTTTACAATGTTTTAAAAACTTGACCTCTGCTCACCTCACATGACCTTTGAACCCCACCAAATAAAACCAAAAAGAAGTTAGTTAGATGAGGTTTAACGTCCCAGTTTCCAACCAATTGGTTAAAGTAGAGACGACCACGGCCTTTTTTCCAGTTGTGGCTCACTGGCTTGTTTTCCCTACTCCACTGTTTGCCAAAACCAAAAAGAAAAGCATCTTGAAAGGGATTCATCCTCCAATGGATCTTGGACCTTGAAAATTCTTGGGAAATTTTGCTTTTTTGACCTCTGATG
Source organism: Holothuria leucospilota (assembly GCA_029531755.1). Taxonomy (NCBI): domain Eukaryota; kingdom Metazoa; phylum Echinodermata; class Holothuroidea; order Aspidochirotida; family Holothuriidae; genus Holothuria; species Holothuria leucospilota. The sequence continues at coordinate 26,889 of JAIZAY010000794.1, read as the reverse complement.
ATGCCAGATGACCTTTCACATCCACCAAAAACAAAAGGGTTCTTCCTCTGACCTTAAGGCATCCACATACCAAGTATGAAATCTATCGAAGTTTCCTGCCTTGAGAAGTATTGTTTAAAAGGAGCTCAGAGTTTGACCCCCAGTGACCCCAGATGACCTTTGACCTCAACAAAAGACAATATCATTCTCACTTTAAGGCATGCACACACCAAGTATGAAATCTATTCAAGTTTCCTACCTTGAGATATCTTGTTAACAGGGTTTTCAGTATTTGATCTCTGGTGACCCCAAATGACCTTTGACCTCCACCAAAAGCAAAAGAGTTCTTCCTCCATCATAAGGCATCCACGTATGAAATCTATCCAAGCTTCCTATCTGCAGATATCATGTTAACAAGGTTTTCAGTGTTTGAACCTGTGACCCCTGATGAAAGGGTGTTTGAGAGGTCAGAGTAGTCTTTGATAAATTTTTCCAATGAACGTCCATCTTGTTAATTCAGCGAAAAGTTCTTAACAGTTCTTTTTCAGCAATTCCCATGTTTCATCTGTAACATACAGTAACATACTGATGATACCATATGTACAGCACTGATACCATACTTCACAGAATCAGTAGTCACCCACTTTTCCAAACGAAAGCTACTAAGTACGCTACATGCAAGCCGTCAGCCTAGTATATTTTATTCCCAGGTTGGATAAGGGCAATCTCGTTTTCCAGGAATTCACAATATCGTTTAAAAATGGAAGAGGGGTTCAAATCAGGTTTAGTGACTTTAGGGTTTATATATAAAAGATACTCAGAAGCCTCATTACCAGAAATTCCTAGGTTCTAGGTTTCTAGAACACTGCAATTTCCATCAGTCGTCATGCCTGTTCATCAAATCTGTCCTTTGTGAAGAGTACAGTACCAACTGACCAAATCAGTTAAACTGATCACAAATTTTCCGTCCTTGAAAGGTGTGTAAAAACCTAAATGCCAGAGTTTCACCTCCATGGGGCTTTACTCCAACATAAATAGCAGCAATTTATCATTTTAAAGAGAAGTACGCACTGTATGTACGCAGTGCTATGTTTATTGAGCAACCTAACACAAACATCGATCAAGCTCACTGTTGATATTCTCAACTATGTTGCCGAGAAAACGCAATAACAGCATTATTAGCAATTATTTTCTCCACCAGACCAGCTGCAAGTCTCCTTTTTCGACAAATCCCACTGGTTATTAATTTTAACCCTCGGTAAGACAGAGGCTCATATGACTGTATGAGGCAAAGTTACTATGTGGTACAATAGCAACTAGTAAATGAAAAGATGGCTAAGATTTTTCTCACAATTACTATTGCATGGCAAAACATTCATCACCACTACTATTTGTCTTCATTCAAGGTGAAATCCACTCAAATATTGCACCATTTGCGATCTACGTCCTTCTGAAATTAGAACCCTCCCCCAGGTCACAGATCAGTAATGTCCCAGTTTTTGCCCCCTAGCCAAATATGCCTGTGTGCGGGCTTGAGCAGGTTGGTAAAGTTTTCACCAGGAACTATATGCTCTTTTGCCCCCCTTGACATGTGACCCCAGATATGCCACTGCCAGCATGCATGGTATATCAACTTTTTAGTCCTAAGATAAGGGAAGTCACACAAACTCGTTGCTGCGGAGCCGCGCAGCAGCTGATGTCACCAACAATCAATGAATATGCCTATTGATGTCACACACCCATTTCCGAAGTTCACCGATGTTTAATAAGCCTCCCGAGACCTGCATTTTTGTGTCCAGCTTACAGTCACACAATTGCAGGTCTAGCCCTGAATAGTTCTCCTACAAGACTGCTATTCAAAGAGGGTAACATCCTGACAAAAGCTCACACACAATTGATCAATAAGTGATAGCCATTCAGCCTCACAAACCTTCGCTAATCCTATAAGCCGATTATTTCTGGACTTGGGGTTCTACCGATGACTTAAATATGCTGATAACTATCTAAAAAACAAAACATGAAGCTCCAACTCATGTTTACCGACAGTAGCCTACAATACAGTACAGCTCAAAATAAATCGGACATTAGTTACTGTACATTATGTGTTAGAGAATTTACTGCAAATAACGCCGCCAACGCAACTAATGTTAGTTTCGTTTATAAACTCTAACGTTAACTTGCGCTAGAACCTAAACTGGAAATCTTTTAGCCAACAAATGATTCCATCATTACACTGTAAAAACAAAACGTAAAAGTTTCTCTTCAATACCACTAAACCATTATCCACTTGGACAGTTACTTTAAAAATTCACAATTTTAACGGTAAATCATAGCTGATCTTTAATGCAAACTTTTAGCCTCTTCCTCGTTAATACGTTTAGAATTTCGTCTGGCTAAAGAAAATCCTTTCTGCTAAATGTTTATGGATTCCGTAATTCTTGATTATCGTCAACTTAGAGTATTGAACACTGATACTCTGAATTCGTTTTTGAAAAAACTGAACCGGTGTTTGTAGAAAGACAGTTACCCCACTTTACGTGAACGTTACACGATATGATAAGGAAAGTTTTCCACAAGTTTCAGTTTATTACAGGAACGCATGCGCATTGAAAAACTGGCCAATTAGGCGACTCGATGAAGAAAGGTAAGCTCTTCTTTTCTTAGATGTTTGACAGGTTTCAAATCAACTATATGGCTGGTTAACGGGGTACATAGGGTGGCTGTTTTTGTTTTCTCTACGAAGCAAGTTGTATATATGTGTATCATATAATCAAAAAACGTAGCATATTTCCCAGACTCCTTCGTTTGAGTACAGTGTAAGTGGTGGACGGTATAGGCTACTATGAGCCTAACGTTACACCGGTGGGACGAGTATGGAAATTTGTACAGATAATTCGTCTTAGAACAAAAGACATGCAAAGTCTAACGTTATTCACAGTATGCACGATATATCCAGCCTAACCTGTCAAACATCTAAGGTGAGAAGAGCTTATCTTTCTCAGACTTGTGACGGCTATTTGACACTGTTGGAACTCCATTGCCATTTGTAGCTGAAATCAAAACTGAGAAAAATAATCGCATAAATGAAAATGGTTGTTGAAGGAGGGGGCAGTTCTTCAGTACCCCATCTGAATCCACCTCGATCACTTCCTTTATCATTTTGCAAGCACAGGTATGAAGCCAAGCTGCCTTTCTTTACGGCCGACATTATCCACAAATGTAGCCGGAGTGATAAGATTTGTAGTTAGAAAAGCAAAGCACCCGAGAATGAAACTTCTGGCTAGGCCTATTATGATTAAGTAAAAATAAAATCATGCCAAAGTTGCCTCGGCCTCCAAAAAACTCCAAAAACCCCTTTTTAAGTTTCTAGGCTGTAGGCCTGAACTTCCCTGAAGTGTTGTAATTTGACGGAGTCGACAACTTGAAAGTCACTTCATACGTTACATTTCTCTATGTAACCCGAAATAAAGAACCGCAAATGGGCCTATACTACAGCCAAACAATAGGGAGACTGCTCTATCAAGGAAATATGTTACGTTCTTCAAAATGTACGCCTTGCTTTTCTATACAGTATTAAAGCTCCTAGCTTAGCCCTCGCTCATTGCTGAATATCCTGAACTTTGTAGTATGACGAGATAACACAAGTGTCATGCTGATCTTCTCTCCATTAGATTTAGGTAGCTCCCAAATACCCGCCGATTGCCTGCCTGGGCGGGTTTTTCCAGTTGACTAGCTCAGCAAACAGTTCACATCCACAGTGTCAGGCTGCTGAGCTGCTGTTCTGTTTGCCTATTGTGTAACTAATAATTCAGTTGACTCAGCAAGGTAGAACCTCCTTTGTGTTAGTAAATAAACTCTCATAGTTCAATGAGCTTGGTGTATTTGCAGAAGAGATAAACCACTAAGCTCAATGTGTTTGCACATGAGGCAAGAGAGATAAAGTTACAGTGAGATGAGGACTAGGAGAGCTAAAATTTGCTACCTAAATGTAATGGCGGAAAGTTTCTCATGTGACCGAAGTATGTGTATGTATTATTACTCAAAGAATATTTGGTGAATAAAATCACCTTGTTAAACTTGTGTCAATCGTTTAATATGTCTTGAATGTACTATGTATACATGTACACATAATACATTCACAACAAAGGGAAAGAAACGACTGGCGCAAGGCTAACAAGTTGATTTTATTGCGCAATCATCTTTTTCTAGCAAACACTTCTGAGCACTCAGACACGGCAGAAATTCATCTTATTTTCAAGCTAGGTAGTGTTATTTTGTCATTTTTTTGCATAATCTAACTAGTTTTGTAAAAAGAAAGAACATATTGGAAAGATTTCCCCTATTTCCGATATGATCCCAATTTGTAGTAAATATCATGAATGTTCTGGTTTTTGCCCTATACCTGTAGGGCTGTAACACTAATTGCCCCTATGGTTCGAATTTCGGTTGTGCCCTATATACTGAGTATTTACTATATAACGCTAGGACTGCCTGTGAGTCTGTTGCACTTGCAGCATCTTGAGGACCAACCAAAACGAAACAAGAATTACTGCGTTGAACGAACCGTTAATTTTGCAATTACATTGTTGTGCCATTGCAATATCACCTTTTTTTTCAAAGTAGGCCTCTAATACTTGCTTCGAACACACCTGTCACGTCTTTTTTCATCTATTCGTCTTCGCTTCGCTGGTCACCTCACCTCACCTGTGTGTGGGTTGTGTGTGTGCGTGTTGAAAGTACCGTACGTAGCAGTTGTGCGAAATATATTTTGCGAGAAGTTCCGAGTTCATGACCGTGTTTACATTTTCTCACCTTGAAACTACGGAAGCGTAGAAATGCCCTAACGTACCCTTAAAAAGTGATCATACGTTTACGTTATTATATCTACTCCGGAGTAGCCGGAGTAGTAGCCGGAGTAGGGCCGGGGGGAATTTGCGGCCCTCGAGGCAATTTATAAATGCAAATTCAGAATTTCTTGGAATGTAAGTGATAATACTTTAGCACGCCGTATATACTCCTAATGCCATTTTCCAGAGTTCTTGAATCGAGTGGCTGACTCGAGTCAGTCTCGAGTCGCACTTTTTCTTGACTTGAAGATAAATAACTTGGAACTTGGCTTGACTGTTGGCCGATGTCAATAATCATTCACATTGTAAAATATATAGGATGTTTAAACAAAGACTTAATTTCGAAGATTATTTAGTGAACCTAAGTCCCCTGGATCTTTGCAAATATCGATGAAGTAATACCGGCCAACATTCCTTCCATTTCTGGTAGATAACAAGGTCTTGATTTACATGAAAGATTTTGTGTTTTGTGTCCTCAGAACCAAACCAGAGATGAATTTCACAACATTTTTGAGTACCCCTTCTTTTCTAATGAGCGTAGTAGCTTTTTGAAAAAATATTTTAGAACTAAGGTGTTAACGACTTCTCATTATTTTTATTATGAGCGCGCCCTCAATTTCTTGGCTGAGTATTCTGCTCTCAAAATGCTTGCGTGCGCGTATTTTAAGTAATTTTTGGTTATTTACGTTCAGTTTAATATTTAAGTTCACGCTTGCTTCGCTTGCGCGCGCTACGTATCCGCGAGATGCATGCGTTTACGATGTATCTTGCCTTTTGCCGAGTGTAGTGCGTCGCATTTATGCATCGTTAAATTTCAAATTTGTAACACATTTAATTAACGGCGAGACGTTGGACCGGCAAGAAGCGCCGCAGCCAAGTCACGTAGGCTACATGTTTTATGCCCGCAAAGGTGGACCAGAAGTCACAGAAGAAGTTACAAAGTGGCTAATTGTTCTGAGGAGCTTAACATCGAATCCGTTGACTGAGTTTGTGGGTTAGGGAGCGGTTATGTTCACTCACTGTAGGACAATTCCAACCAGGAAAGTCCAAATTATCCTGAATAACTTGGTTTGGGTTATATTCCTCCACGCAGATATACGAATCCAGATATACGAATACAGATATACGAATACAGATATACGAATACAGATATACGAATACAGATGTACGAATAATCAGATATACGAATATTCAGATACGAATATTCGTATATCTGATTATTCGTACATCTGTATTCGTATATCTGTATTCGTATATCTGTATTCGTATATCTGTATTCGTATATCTGGATTCGTATATCTGCGTGGAGGAATATAACCCAAACCAAGTTATTCAGGATAATTTGGACTTTCCTGGTTGGAATTGTCCTACAGTGAGTGAACACGTTCAAGTGAAGGAATACGCTTTAGCAAGAGAATACGCTTTAGTCAGAGGATACGTCCTAGTTAGTGAACACGTTGCAACAATGGCAACCAAGGAAAAGAAAACGGAACTAATCAAGCAGAGACGGTGTCGCAAAGGTGCGATGACTAGGTTGTTGAATACGTTAAAAACTGTAATCGAAGGAGAAGACCCAAACAGTGATACTGTCGAAGAACTTCTTTCTAAAAGTCAAGAAGGATTTACAGCTATAGAAGCTATACATGAAGAACTGATGAACACGGCAGAGGACGAAGAAGTAGAATCATTAGAAGCGTGGATGGAAGAATGCCACACGTCCTTCTGGAAGGTCCGGTCATCAGCTAATAAGTATTTAGCAAGTAAATCAGAAGGTAATCATAATAGTAATAATGATGTTACGGCAGAGATATCGAGTCCTAGAAGCACTGCTGATAGTAGCAGTTTAAAGAATTTTAATGAGATAAAGCTGGCTTTAGAACTGCCAAAAGCAGAATTCACAGAATTTGATGGTAATCCAGTAGATTTCTATGCGTTCTTGTCTAATTTTGAGACTAATGTTGAGTCTAAATTAAGTAACAATGCTACACGTCTACAATATTTGTTACAAATGTGTAAAGGCAAGGCTCGGTGCAGTATTGAATGCTGCGCGCTTCTTGGCGATGATGGTTATGTTCAAGCGAAAAGCATTTTGAGCAGGCAGTTTGGTCAGCCTCACATGATATTGAATGCTCTCATGAATGAATTGTTGAACAAAAAGCCGTTGAAACCCAATGACGCAGGTTCTTTGTGGGACTTAATCGCTTCAATGAAAAAGTGTCACGTCACGTTAACTCAGATAGGTTACACCAGTGATCTCAACAGTACGACAAGCTTATTGAAAATTCAAAGTTTGTTGCCAACCTACTTACAAACTGCTTGGGCAAAGAAGGCTCACGAAATTTTGTACGATGACAGGGAACCTAGGGAGCCAGAATTTGTAGACATGTTGAAATTTCTAGAATGGCACGCTGAAATATCGTGCACTATGTTTGGAAGAAGTGTGTCCAAACCTCAGGTGAGTAATGACAGATTCAAGAATAAGGCTAGCGTTAAGTCGAATAATGTTAGCAGCATTCCTTTTAAGTGTTATCTGTGCGAAGGTAATCACAGTATTTATACTTGTAGCAAACTTATCGAAGCTGCATATGAAGAGAAATTGAAAATGGTTAAAGCAGCAAAGTTATGTTTTAGATGTTTGAGACCCGGTCACGGTGCACTAAAATGCAGAAAGGACTGGACCTGTCGGAGTTGTGGATCAAGTAGGCACCACAACAAATTACATCCACCGCCAAAGGAGGAAAGTAAAAGTCCTGCTGAGCAGCAGGTGATGTCAAATGCTGCATCAAACGGTAACAGAGTTTATTTGAGAATCCTTCCAGTGGTCGTCACCACACATAATGGTTATCAGGTGAGTACTCTAGCTTTACTTGATCATGGTTCAGATACCAGCCTGTGTTCCGAGAGTTTCCGGAAGAAACTTAAAGTGAGAGGTAAGAGAGTTAAGTATACGTCGTCTACTATTAACGGTGATGAAGAAAGAGAGGGATTTAAGTTTGATGTATCCGTTAAAGGTAAGCATGAGAAACAAGGGATGACCATTGATTTCTTATCTGTTCCCAAAATACCGGCTGCAGCTGAAAGCGTACCCAGAGCAGAGGATTTAAGTAAATGGCGTCATTTGGAATCTCTCCCGTGGGAGAATCAACAGTCAGATGAAGTTGGTTTGTTAATCGGAGCAGATGCACCTGAAGCGTTCTGGGTGCTTGAAGAACGCAAAGGTAAACCGAAAGAACCTTACGCGATGAGAACGATGTTAGGTTGGTCAATCATGGGACCAGGGGGATCAGGAAATAACAGGGTCACAAGTCATCGCATAGAGGTAAGTAATGAACAACTATTTCAAGAAGTCGAAAAATCCTGGGCAGTCGAAAATACCGGCCTCTCCGAAGAAAAGGATTCAATTCAAGATATTAGAGCGCGTGAGATAATGAAATCGACCATTAAGTTGACTAAAGATGGACATTATGAGATGGGGTTACTTTGGAAGCATGATAATCATGATTTGCCCCATAGTAGATCTATGGCTGAGTCGAGGCTAGCTTCCCTGAAAAGAAGGTTAGAATCCAATAAAGAGATGCACGGAAAGTACACAGAAGTAGTTGAGGGATACATAGCAAAGGGGTTTGCTGAACCGGTAAACACTAGAGAGAGCAAACCAGGTAAGATTTGGTATTTACCCCATCACCCAGTGGTACATCCTCACAAGAAAAAGGTAAGAGTAGTTTACGATTGTGCTGCCAAATCTCAAGGGACATCACTAAATGATAAGTTATTAAAAGGGCCAGACTTGATGAACGATTTGTTGGGAGTCTTACTCAGGTTCAGGCAAGAAAAGATTGCCATAGTTTCTGACATTGAAGCTATGTTTCATCAGGTCCAGATGATCGAGCAAGACAGAGACGCTTTAAGGTTCCTATGGTGGGAAGGGGGCGACATGAGCAAATCACCCAAAGAATATAGGATGTGTGTTCACTTGTTCGGGGCAACCTCCTCTCCTTGTTGCGCAGGTAAGGCATTAAAACAGACAGCCGAAGACAATGAGATCGACAATCAGGATGAGGTAGGTCAAAGGGCTATAGACATTATACGTAATGGATTTTACGTGGATGATTGTTTGGGTTCCGTTAGTAACCAAGAGTTCGCTATTCAGGTAGTCAAGCGACTTGTTAACATTCTTAGTAAAGGGGGATTTCGTCTCACCAAGTGGCTAAGCAACGATAGACAGGTATTACAAAGTATCGAAGCTTCTGAACGAGCGCCCTCAGTTTCAGTCTCATTGGACAATTTACCCACTGAGAGGACTTTAGGTGTGTCTTGGGATGCTGAGAATGATCTATTTACTTTCCAGGTACTTCTGAAAGAGAAGCCCCTTACCAGAAGAGGTTTACTGTCAATTACGAGCTCCTTTTATGATCCGTTAGGGTTTGCCGCTCCATTTATATTAGTGGCTAAGTCACTTTTGCAGGAAGTATGCAAGCGAGGAGCAGACTGGGACGAGCCCCTGATCGACCGAGAACATGAAGTATGGCAACGGTGGCTCAACAACACGTCTAACTTGTCTAAAGTTACAATTCCAAGATGGTTAAAGTTAGATGTAGCTGTAGATGTACAACTCCACATTTTCTGTGATGCGTCAGAAAAGGGCTATGCGGCTGTAGCCTATCTCAGAACACAATCAGCTGAGGATGTTTCTTGCAGGTTTGTTGTTGGCAAGGCCCGGGTAAGTCCTTTGAAATCAGTTTCAATTCCCAGACTAGAGCTAATGTCCGCAGTGCTCGCGGCAACACTTGACGGAGCGATTCGAAGAGAAATGAGGTACGAATTTGGTGAAACGATCTTCTGGAGCGATTCTATGATAGTCCTAAATTACCTCAGAAATGAGAGTACAAGGTTCAAAACATTTGTAGCCAATAGAGTGGCGAAGATTCGCAGTGTCTCAAAACCACATCAGTGGAGACATGTTGGAACTAAAGATAATCCAGCAGACGAAGGGTCAAGAGGGACTTTCCACATAAGAAAGTGGTTAACCGGCCCTGATTTCCTGACTAAAGACAAGGTTTGTTGGCCTGAGTCAAAGTTTGAAGACGTCGATTTGACAGAGGATCCTGAGGTCAAAAGGTCAAATACAGTTCAACGGGCGAAAGTTCTTCAGACGAACGTTACCGAAGACGATAATAGTCTACTGACGATTTTGGTTGGTAAGTATTCCTCGTGGACAAGATTGGTACGAGTTTTGAGCTGGATCCGACGTTTTATCCGGTCAGCTAGAAACAAGGCTAAGAATGAACCTATTGTGACAGGTAATTTGATTGTTTCCGAGATTAAGGAAAGCGAAAAGACGATTCTGTTATGGGAACAGAAGAGGTCCTTTCCAAACTTGCAACGGGATCCACAACTCAAGGGTTTGAATCCAATGCTCGAGAACCAACTATTGAGAGTTGGAGGTAGATTGAACAACGCTCAGATAGACTATGAAGCTATGCATCAAGTGATACTCCCCAGTAAGGGAGACGTTGTAAGGTTACTTGTGGAACATTATCATACCGTAGTAGGACATAGTGGATGGGCTGCTACAATTAATGCGCTTCGTGAGAAGTTCTGGATAATTAAGGGTAAGTGCACAATCAAACGCATCCTTAGGAGTTGTGTAATTTGTAAGAAGTGTAATGCAAGGCCAGTTCAGCAAATAATGGCACCGCTACCCTCAGAACGAGTGACAGGAAACAGACCCCCATTTACCTTCACTGGGGTAGATTATTTCGGACCAATCGACGTGAAACAAGGTAGGTCCACAGTGAAACGATATGGTTGTATTTTTACCTGTTTGGCGACTAGAGCCGTTCATTTAGAAGTAGCTGATTGTTTAGATTCCGATTCGTTTATCAACGCTTACCGCAGATTCGTCGCCAGGAGAGGACAAGTTGAAAAAATGTTCAGCGATAATGGAACAAACTTTGTAGCGGGTGAGCGAGAGCTGAGAGAAGCACTCCGTAAGATGAACCAAGATAAAGTAGAAGAATTTATGCATACTAGACAATGTGAATGGCACTTCAACCCTCCGTCAGCCAGCCATTTTGGAGGTGTCTGGGAAAGACTTATTCGCTCAGTTCGAAGAATACTGCATGGGATACTGAGAGAACAGACTGTCAACAGCGAAGTGTTGCATACCGTGTTGGTTGAAGCTGAAAGCATACTTAATTCTAGACCCTTGACAGACATTTCTCCTAATTCAGACGATGAAGAACCACTGACTCCTAATCATCTACTTCTACTAAGAAAGGGACCCGAAGCGCCAATAGGAAGCGTAGAACCCTACAGCAGGAAAAGATGGCTACAAGCTCAATATTTAGCATCTCTGTTTTGGACACGCTGGAGAAGGGAGTACCTCCCGCTGTTACAAAAAAGGCACAAGTGGACAATCCCAAAGCAAAATGTAAAAGTTAATGACGTCGTCTTACTTGTCGATGCTGGCATACCTAGAGGTAAGTGGCTTATGGGAAGAGTATTGTCAGTGTATAAAGGTAAGGATGATAGAGTTAGAAGTGTTGACGTTAAAGTAGCAGGTAATGTATTGAAGCGTCCAGTAGCTAAGTTATGTATAGTATACAGAGAACCAGTTAAGTAATAATGAAGTGATTTGATCCTGAAATCCTCTCAACTGTTTTCAAGATTTCAGCGTGGGGAGTGTTAACGACTTCTCATTATTTTTATTATGAGCGCGCCCTCAATTTCTTGGCTGAGTATTCTGCTCTCAAAATGCTTGCGTGCGCGTATTTTAAGTAATTTTTGGTTATTTACGTTCAGTTTAATATTTAAGTTCACGCTTGCTTCGCTTGCGCGCGCTACGTATCCGCGAGATGCATGCGTTTACGATGTATCTTGCCTTTTGCCGAGTGTAGTGCGTCGCATTTATGCATCGTTAAATTTCAAATTTGTAACACATTTAATTAACGGCGAGACGTTGGACCGGCAAGAAGCGCCGCAGCCAAGTCACGTAGGCTACACGTTTTATGCCCGCAAAGGTGGACCAGAAGTCACAGAAGAAGTTACAAAGTGGCTAATTGTTCTGAGGAGCTTAACATCGAATCCGTTGACTGAGTTTGTGGGTTAGGGAGCGGTTATGTTCACTCACTGTAGGACAATTCCAACCAGGAAAGTCCAAATTATCCTGAATAACTTGGTTTGGGTTATATTCCTCCACGCAGATATACGAATCCAGATATACGAATACAGATATACGAATACAGATATACGAATACAGATATACGAATACAGATGTACGAATAATCAGATATACGAATATTCAGATACGAATATTCAGATATACAGATATACAGATATACAGATATACAGATTTGCAGATTCAGATTCAGATTTGCAGATGATTGTACAGATTACAGATTGATTCAGACACTGATTCAGAATAAACAGTTATTAACTAAACTATCAGTTTTTCTCATATCTGCGTGGAGGAATATAACCCAAACCAAGTTATTCAGGATAATTTGGACTTTCCTGGTTGGAATTGTCCTACATAAGGCAAGTGCCATCAAAATGGAATTACTTTTTCAGTCTAGAAATAAAGTCGTCCTTAAAAATCTGAGTAATTTCTGTTGGAAAATTATGGAAAAGCTTCTCTACTTGAGAACATTGCATTTGCTTATTTTCTTTCTTTCTTTCTTTCTTTCTTTCTTTCTTTCTTTCTTTCTTTCTTTCTTCCTTCCTTTCTTTCTTTCTTTCTTTCTTTCTTTCTTTCTTTCTTTCTTTCTTTCTTTCTTTCTTTCTTTCTTTCTTTCTTTCTTTCTTTCTTTCTTTCTTTCTTTCTTTCTTTCTTTCTTTCTTTCTTTCTTTCTTTCTTTCTTTCTTGTGCTATAATTTTTGCCTGAATGTACATGTATGGCAGTTCCGATACCTCTCCGGAGGACAAAAAGAAATAAATTGAACTTGAAATGACTTGCGAATTGACTTGGACATATTTGACTTGGTAACATTAAATGATAATGTTGTCGCTGCAGTGTAGCATGAATTTCTTCACCACAAAATTAACCAACAATAGTGTGCAAACTTTTCATATATTCGAGATTGCGTTGTGCCGCGGGAGAGACGGATTCTGAAAAGACACTCAGGGGTGAAAAAGTACATCTGTAATGTAGCACTGTAATTGAATTAATCATTCAACCCCGTGTGGTAGTATACATTACAAGGTTCACCCCTTAGTTACAAGCACACGTCGCACATAAAGTTAGTGTAAATCAGTACTTTTCAATATTTTCGGCTTATTGCCTTATGCACCGCTGCATGCACATAATGGAATTGAGAAAACTCCCTACCCTCGGGCTACAAAATAAAGATAAAAAGTAAAAAACACCCTATGTCTATAAAATATGGGTGGCAACAAAATGAAACTACATGTTTTGAAAATAAAGTGTATTAAAAACGGTCTTTAATTAACATTTACATCGTTCGATGTATTTTGCTGGCATCTGGCAATTGAAATAATTTACTAATATTTCAGTGCACCTAAAGGAGGGGTAATATTTGTTGACCTCATTTTATCTCCACTTTTTGAACACTTATTCGAGCGTACGGTGGTAATGTTTAGCATCTCCTAATGTTCCAGCGTATATAAAGAATATTTCCCCCTCCTCATGAATAGCAACCCCCATCGTCAAAGAATTTCCATATTTGTGTGGGAACTACGGCCCATCTAATCATAAAATCATAAGGCATCCACATACCAGGTATGAAATCTATAGAAGCTTCCTATCTGGAAATACCGTGTTAACAAGGTTTTCAGTTTGTCCCCGGTGACCCCAAATGACCTTTGACTTCCACCAAAACAATAGGCTTCTTCTCACCACAACGCATCCACACAATAAGTATGAAAGCTATCCAAGCTTCCTACCCTAAGATATTGTGTTAATAAAAGTTTTCACTGTGTGACCCCCAGTGACCCCAGATAACCGTTGACCCTCCACCAAAAACAATAGGATTAATTCTTTCTCTTAACATGACAAAGCTTCATAACAAATATGAAGAGTGTGTCATTGCTATCTTGAGATAGGGTGTTTACAAGCCATTTACAAGGTTTTCGTCGTTTAACCTTCGGCGACCTAAGATGACCTTTGACCATCACCAAAGACAATAGGGTTCTTCCTTACATCATGGCAAATCTATATACCAAATAGTGTCCGTCATTGCTACGTTGATGTATCATGTTTACAAGGTTTTCGGTGTTTTACCTCTGGTGACCTCAAATGACCTTTGACCTCCACCAAAAACGCTAGGGTTCTTCCTCTGAATATGACAAATCTATATACAAAATATGAAAAGTGTCCGTCATTGCTAACTTGAGATATCGTGTTTACAAGCCATTTGCAAGTTTTCGCAGTTTAACCTGTGGTGATCTCAAATGACCTTTGGCCTCCACCAAAAACAATAGCGTTCTTCCTCTTAACATGACAAATCTATATACCAAATATGAAAAGTGTCGGTCATTCTTATCTTGAAATATCGCGTTTACAAGGTTTTAGATTTTTGCCCTCTGGTGACCTCGAATGACCTTTGACCTCCACCAAAACAACGGAGTTCTTTCTATCAACATGACAAATCTATATACCAAATATGAAAAGTGCAGGTCATTGTTAACTTGAGATATCGTGTTTACAAGCTTAGCGTCACATACACACACGCACACACACACGCACGCACACACATGACATCACCATCGCATAGATTCCTTGCCTGCCTTTGGCAAAGAATGAAAAAGCAAAAAAATGTGCGCAATTGCTATCTAAAAGAATTTAAAAATCGCCTCCTAGAAATTTAAAGAATAAAGTAATATTTAGAGCATATCCCGCGCCCTAAAAATACTTTGCCCATCTGCCCGTCTGAAATGTATTTGCCCCCGATCAGTGAGTATCTTGTCTGGGTCTGGCTTGTGTCAAAGACTCTACGTCGGTCAAAAGGTTTTCAACAAAGATTTTGGTCTCTAAACAAACTACAGATTTCCTTCTCAATGCTTTAGGCATTGTCAAACACAGTCCTTGGGGTCGCATGCGGCCCGGGCCCTGCCGGTGTGGCCCCTAAACGACAAGAATAGAACGCGGTAAAATAGGGGAAGGGCGGATACTCCATGCTGACATGTACGATCAATTAGTTTATGTTAGCCTATTTAAATTAGAACTCCCCACTTGACAATTTCCAAGTTTGTTCTCCTGAAGTGGTGCTAGGTTGACTACGTAACTGCTGTACGGCATGCTCCTTGTTGTTTTATACCAGAGAGCTGTTACAGACCCTGGTTATATTTAGCCAAGACCTACCTATCTGCGCACCTTGTAATCGGGGGGGGGGAAATACGGGGGTGCGTGACACCCCCCGCGAAAATCAAAAGTCGGTCTCTGAGCTCCAACAAGTCGGTCTCAAAGCCAGTTCAGTATGCCTTTGTAACAGTAGACCAGGCTTGAACAACATTTGAAGTGAAAAGTTTTCCCGAAAAGCAAAAAAGTCTCCAACAATTCGGATCGTACTACTATGTCAACGTGAAAATCAAGTCGGTCTCAAATTGCCCGAAAAGCAAAAAAAAAAAAAAAAAAAATGGTCTCCAGAATTTCGCAGAATTTCGGATCGTACAATTATGGCAATGGGAATCGGTCTCCAGGAAATATAGTCGGTCCCAAAAGTTCACACCTCCACCTGCAATTCAAGAATATATGCCCCTGGTTGTAATCTAGGCCTGCTGTGTACACTGTGGCATATGGCAGCGTTCTAGCCAGGCCATTCAAACTGGGTGCTGCACCCAGTTTGAACTTATTTTTTTAACTCAGCACCCAGTCTGAAATTTCACCACCCAACATCTCACTACCAAGTTTGAAATTTTATGATACTCTTAACTGTAAATATGTACAGTATCAGACAAAACACATTCAGTTGAATATTGTTTTGGAAACAACCAAAAATGATGCAACTAACCACAGACAATGTCATATTTAGTTCTTGAGATATGGCCAACATCACGTGAGAATGATGCTATGTCGATTAACTCCCACCCAGTTTGACATTTTTCCTAGCTAGAAGCCTGATATAGTTAGGCCTGTATAGTGCATTTGAGGAGTGGTTGTACTGGTAGTAACAAAGCTTGTAACAAAGCTACATCCCCGAAATTTTAATGCCAAGTGGGGTGACGGTCAAACGATCAGGGAGTTGTTAGGACTAACACCTCCCTGGTATATGAGGAAAACGTATCGTATTGAACGTGTGTTGATTCAGAGGTGGGCCGCAGGGCCATGGCCCCCCGTCGGGGAATTTTTAGTTTCGTCAGGGATTCCGAAGGCTTAGTCGATACGATAATGTATGCAGTCCCCGACGGCGACTACTTGCTCAGACAGTTTACCTGTTTTGTTCTCTCAAAAGGGCAATTTCTTTAATAAAAACCCAAAATTTTCGGCGCGCTACTCGCGCTGTAGAGTCACTCGGGTTTCTTCAATAGTTCCATTCCACATAGCTAAATAGCACAAGTTCTGTCTACTTTACCAAGTAACATGTAGGTAGAGTACAAAGTTTATGCAAAGGTCGTAAATTTCATCCCATATCGCAAAGCCTAGTTGCTGCTCTCTTGTGTGTCATGCGGTACGGTCAGTTGGTGAGCGACTCACGGAACAAAATTTGGCTATTTCATTGGGTAGTACAGGTGGTTTCGATACAATGTATGTTATCCCCGATACCAAATACATCCCCTACAGTTTTTTTTTTTTCGTTCTTTTTGTTCTTCATGATTACATAATGTCTTTTGTGTAAGCCTATACCAAAACTTTTCGCAATTTTACGATTCAGATTCAAAATAACACTATTAGTGCACAACTCGGCTCTTGACGTATTAATTAAGTGATATTATGCAAATATGCCCTGCAAAGGCGTGGGATAGTTAGGCTCCTTCATATCCCCTTCTCAACACCCCTGCGACATAGAGGCTGTCGGAACAAAGTTTGGGTCGCTGGCATGGCCCGGCTTCCCGAAGGGAAAATTCTGCCGCCACCCATGGTCGGTTTATTTATTTTGGCTTTCAAAAAGGTCATTTATGCGATAAAACCCAAAATTTTTGGTACACTTTGCCTACTCTTCCTCAGTTCCGTTATTTATAGCTAAATGTAGTTCAAGCCCTTTCCACCTTTTCAAGTACCGGTAACTAAATAAGTAGAATACATGGATTTATGTAAATGCTGGGAATTTCATTTCATTTCGATAAACCTTGTTAAATGTTTCTTGTGTCTGAGGTGCGGTACTGCTATTCGAGGAGGAAAGAACAATGTATGTAATATCCGATAGGGCAAACTGCCCGGACAATTGACCTATATAAGTATATATGTATATATATAGTAGGCCTACAGATTCTTTTTAGTGTAGACTTAACCCAAAAATTTCGCGCGCTTCGCAATTTCACAGTTTAGATTCCGGGAAAAACATTAAATCAGCGCGGAACTTTATTCTTCTAGTAGATACAAATTTTATGCAATGTATGCCCCGCAATGATATGGTATAGTACATAGGTTTTCTTTAAATCCCCTACCTTCAATAGTCTTGCTCAAGACCGTAGTATTAGTTGTACACAGTACACAACGTTCATTGCGAACTATAGGCTACTGTGCAGAC
Organism: Holothuria leucospilota; assembly: GCA_029531755.1. NCBI lineage: Eukaryota > Metazoa > Echinodermata > Holothuroidea > Aspidochirotida > Holothuriidae > Holothuria > Holothuria leucospilota. The sequence continues at coordinate 9,415 of JAIZAY010000794.1, read as the reverse complement.
GCCCTCTATCCGTCTTCAAATTTCTGTTCTATACTACGAGTACGTACAGTCTAGTTGACAAGCGCCCTTTTTGTAAAAAAAAACTAGAGAAGTGAAAATTTACTAACGTCTTGACCAAGACTAACCCTTCGACGGCATCGGGACTGTCGGGGCTTCGGATCGCTGCCCCCCCCCCCCCGTCGGGGCGTCGGACAAATCCTAGCGCCACCCCTGTGTTGATTGGTAACTGAAATTAAAATTTCTGCAAGCCTTCTTTCCGTACTTGTAGAAACTAAATCAAAAGTGAGGATATGGCATTCCCTAGAAGTGTGTTTGCGACGTTTTATATGAGCTGGCTCTTTCCACAGAATCATTCAATCAACATAAAGTTTCTATTTCGACTTTTGGGAATGCGTCCCTCGAACTCAGCATACCGCCATTTCTCTGTCAGACCGCGTACCGACTGCAGTGGCTAAGTGGTTAGAGCATCCGACTTGCAGCCGGAAGGTCTAGGGTTCAAATCCTGGCCGGGTCATACCAAAGACTTTAACCAGAATTTTTAAAAATGCATTGAGGTTTCGATGATATATGTTCTATTCCAAATAATGCCATGATGTAGCATGTCTTTCAGTCATGGTCAAGTGCTATCTTAACATGTTGGAAAAATCATTTTAGGTTCATATTTCATCTTGGGAATTCCTGGGAAATTTTGCATTTTGACATCTGATGACTCAAGATGATGATCTTGGGAAAATTTGCTTTTTGCCTTCTGGTGAACTCATGAGACGATCTTGGGAATTCTTAAAATTTTGCTTTTTGACCCCTGATGACCTTTGACCTCCATCAAAAACGATAGGGTTCTTCCTCTTACCATAATGCATGTACATACTACGTATGAAATTTATTCAAGCTTCCTATCTTGAGATATCATGTTAAAAACATTTTCAGTGTTTAACCTCCGGTGACCCTACATGACCTTTGACCTCCACCAAACATGATAGCATTCATCTTCCCACCATAACACATCCACATACTACCTATGAAATCTATCCAAGCTTCCTATCTTGAGATATCATGTCAACATGGTTTTCAGAGTTTGACCTCCGGTGACCCCAGATGACCTTTGACCGCCACCAAAAATGATTGGGTTTTTCCTCTTACCATAACACATCTACATACTAAGTGTGAAATTTATCCAAGCTTCCTAACTTGAGATATCGTTTTAACAAGGTTTTCAGCATTCGACCCCTGAAGACCCCAGATGACCTTTGACCTCCACCCAAAACAATAAGGCTCTTCCTCTTACCATAACGCATCTACATACTAAGTATGGAATTTATCCAAGCTTCCTACCTTGAGATATCGTGTTAACAAGGTTTTCAGCATTCGACCCCCGGTGACCCCAGATGACCTTTGACCTCCATCAAAAACAATAGAGTTCTTCCTCTTACCATAACACATCTACATACTAAGTATGAAATTTATCCAAGCTTCCTAACTTGAGATATCATGTTAATAAGGTTTTCAGCATTCAACCCCCGGTGACCCCAGATGACCTTTGACCTCCACCAAAAATGATGGGTTCTTTCTCTTAGCATAACGCATCCACAGACTAAGTATGAAATTTATCCAAGCTTCCTATCTTGAGATATCGTGTTAAGTATGAAATTTATTCAAGCTTCCTAACTTGAGATATCATGTTAAAAACATTTTCAGTGTTTGACCCCCGGTGACCCTACATGACCTTTGACCTCCACCAAACACGATAGCATTCATCTTCCCACCATAACACATCCACATACTACCTATGAAATCTATCCAAGCTTCCTATCTTGAGATATCATGTTAACATGGTTTTCAGAGTTTGACCTCCGGTGACCCCAGATGACCTTTGACCGCTACCAAAAATGATTGGGTTCTTCCTCTTACCATAACACATCTACATACTAAGTGTGAAATTTATCCAAGCTTCCTAACTTGAGATATCGTTTTAACAAGGTTTTCAGCATTCGACCCCTTAAGACCCCAGATGACCTTTGACCTCCACCCAAAACAATAAGGCTCTTCCTCTTACCATAACGCATCTACATACTAAGTATGAAATTTATCCAAGCTTCCTACCTTGAGATATCGTGTTAACAAGGTTTTCAGCATTCGACCCCCGGTGACCCCAGATGACCTTTGACCTCCATCAAAAACAATAGAGTTCTTCCTCTTACCATAACACATCTACATACTAAGTATGAAATTTATCTAAGCTTTCTAACTTGAGATATCATGTTAATAAGGTTTTCAGCATTCAACCCCCGGTGACCCCAGATGACCTTTGACCTCCATCAAAAATGATTGGGTTCTTCCTCTTACCATAACGCATCTACATACTACGTATGAAATTTATCCAAGCTTCCTATCTTGAGATATCGTGTTAACAAGGTTTTCAGACTTTGACCTTCGGTGACCCCAGATGACCTTTGACCTCCACCACAAACGATAGGGTTCTTCCTCTTACCATAACACATCTACATACTAAGTATGAAAATTATCCAAGCTTCCTAACTTGAGATAACGTGTTAACAAGGTTTTCAGCATTCGACCCTCGGTGACCTCCATAAAAAAACAATAGGGTTCTTCCTCTTACCATAATGCATCTACATACTAAGTATGAAATTTATCCAAGCTTCCTATCTCGAGATATCGTGTTAACAAGGTTTTCGGAGTTTGACCCCCGGTGACCCCAGATGACCTTTGACCCCCACCAAAACAATAGGGTTCTTCCTCTCAATATGGGGCATCTATGTACCAAGTTTGAGAACTGTCAGAGTTTCCCTTCTTGAGATATCGTGTTAACGAGCAAAGTGTCACAAACACACACACACACATACATACACACATACGCCATCACGAATGCATTGGTTTCTCTTATCATCGAAACCAAAAATTGGAACCTACTGCCTTTGTGCTTGGTGCTCAGCATAAGCAATGGAGTAGGAAAACCAGAATGCAAAATTGCATTGAGGTTTCGATGATATATGCTCTATTCCAAAAAAAGCCATGATATCCGAGCATATCTTTCAGTCACTGGTCAAGTGCTATCTTAACATGTTGGAAAATAATTTTAGGTTCATATTTAATCTTGGGAATTCCTGGGAAATTTGGCATTTTGACCGCTAATGACTCGAGATGATGATCTTGGGAATTCTTGAGGTAATTTGCTTTTTGACTCCTGGTGAACCCATGAGACGATCTTGAGAATTCTTGGGAAATTTTGCTTTTTGATCCCTGTGACCCCAGATGACCTTTAACCTCCACAAAAAATGAAAGCATTCATCTTTTCACCATAATGCATCCACATAGTGAGTATGAAGTCTATCCAAGCTACCTACCTTGAGATATCGTGTAAACAAGGTTTTCAGGGTTTGACCCCTGGTGACCCCAAATGACCTTTGACCTCCACCAAATACAATAGGGTTCTTCCTCTTACCATGATGCATCCACACACCAAGTATGAAATCTATCCAAGTTTCCTACCTGGAGATACCATGTTAACAAGGTTTTCAGTGTTTGACCCACGGTGACCCCAGGTGACCTTTTACCTCCACCAAAAATGAAAGCATTCATCTTCGCACCATAACGCATCCACACACTAAGTATGAAATCTACTCATATTTCCTACCTGGAGATATAGTGTTAACAAGGTTTTCAGTGTTTGACCCCTAGTGACCCCAGATGACCTTTGACCTCCACCAAAAATAAAAGTGTTCACCTTCTCATCATAATGCATCCACAAACCAAGTATAAAATCTATCCAAGCTTCCTAACTGGAGATATCTTGTCAACAAGGTTTTTCAGTTTTTGACCCCGGTGACCCCAAATGACCTTTGACCTCCACCAAAAATGAAAGCATTCATCTTCTTATCATAATGCATCCGCAAACGAAGTATGAAATCTATCCAAGCTTCCTATCTGGAGATATCGTGTTAACAAGGTTTTCAGTTTTTGACCCCTGGTGACCCCAAATGACCTTTTACCTCCACCAAAAATGAAAGCTCTTACCTTCGCACCACAATACATCCACATACTACGTATGAAATATATTCAAGCTTCCTATCTGGAGATATTGTGTTAATAAGGTTTTCAGTGTTTGACCCCCAGTGACCGCAGATGACCTTTGACCTCCACCAAAAAATGAAAGCGTTCACCTTCGCACCATAATGCATCCACATACTAAGTATGAAATCTATTCAAGCTTCCTACCTGGAGATATCATGCTACTAAGGTTTTCAGTGTTTGACCCCTGATGACCCCAGATGACCTTTGACCTCCACCAAAAATGATAGGGTTCATTGTCTTACCATTAAGCATCTACATACTAAGTATGAAATCAATCCAAGCTTTCCAGCTTGAGATATCATGTTAACAAGGTTTTCAAGATTTGACCCCTGGTGACCCCAAATGACCTTTGACCTCCACCAAAAACAATAGGGTTCTTCCTCTCACCATAACACATCTACATACTAAGTATGAAATTTATCCAACCTTCCTATCTTGAGATATCGTGTTAACAAGTTTTTCAGCGTTTGACCCCCGGTGACCCCAGGTGACCTTTGACCTCCATCAAAAACAATAGGGTTCTTCCTCTTACCATAACGCATCTACATACTAAGTATGAAATTTATCCAAGCTTCCTATTTTTAAAGGGGGGTTGGCCGACTCTCCAAAAACTCAGTGACGTGTTCGCAAAACGAGATATGCTCGGATAAATAAACCATGGTGATAAGTTTAGTCTCTTGAATTCGCTGAAAAATTCTTATGTGATATGGGAGGATATCGCCCGGCAAAGAATAATTTCGCAACTTTTAACTGATGTTTTTAATAGGATACCCAAAGGTTTGAGTGATAACTACTTTTGTGACCTTGTTAAGTAACAAGCTATAGCATGGTATGCTATTGCTAGACGCGTTTCGACCCGAAAGATTATTTTCGGGGCTCATCAGTAGCAGAGTGTAATTAAAAGTAGGCAGTGTTTGCCAGAGTGTCACGTACAAGACAGGGCGATTTTTATCAAAAATTATAAATGGAATCCACGGTCGGACCTCAAGTAAAATTAATGACAAAGTGTAGCTCTCAGATTGCCGGGGTAGGCCGATTCTGGTGTTAGAAGCTGGCTTTAGAGAGTTATGATACGGTACTGTAGCCCTTTTTGGTGTAACCTTATCCCGACGTTATGTGCGGGCCCGACATGTGTCAGAGGTTCCTATTAAATTGGGTTTATGTGTAAAGTAAATGTAATGAAAATAGGTGTAGGATAAGTCGTGTTCTACCACATGTGTAGCGCAAACGCTGGGTATAGGATAATGCCGATGTTGGCATGAGGCGTTCATGTGCTAAACTGGTTAGGGTATACAGTATCACTTGCAAGCCCGATAAAAGACGGACGTGCCAGAGAATACCCCAAGTTACACAATCTGATTGGCTGACACGAATTGTAGACAAATCAACAGTTAGAGGGACAGATTGGATACAGTCAATTTGTGCTAGTTGAGAGTTAAAAAATTAGCCCGTTAGGCAAAATATAGCACGTACGACACCGATAAGCGATTTGGATACTAGAATATGTGGTGATATATCCTCAGTGTAAGTTGAAATGCAGAGATGACCGTTCTCAAAGGATAATTCCGATAAAATTTGCAAAATTCTTTGGTACCTTGGATTATTACCGTATGAGGTACAGTGATGTGTCTGTGTTACGAATACAAGAGTACTTCAAATGGTGTTTAATTTCACCGAGATTGGTGAAGAACATATCTACGAGCGAAAAATCCTTCCCCCGGGTAAAACGGAGAAGGGGAGCACAACCTGAGGATCGTCTAGGATTCAAAATGTACCAGTCAAGGCCGTCTCACATCATTTTAAAGATGGAGAAGCAATCAACATTTAAAGGGGGGTTGGCCGACTCTCCAAAAACTCAGTGACGTGTTCGCAAAACGAGATATGCTCGGATAAATAAACCATGGTGATAAGTTTAGTCTCTTGAATTCGCTGAAAAATTCTTATGTGATATGGGAGGATATCGCCCGGCAAAGAATAATTTCGCAACTTTTAACTGATGTTTTTAATAGGATACCCAAAGGTTTGAGTGATAACTACTTTTGTGACCTTGTTAAGTAACAAGCTATAGCATGGTATGCTATTGCTAGACGCGTTTCGACCCGAAAGATTATTTTCGGGGCTCATCAGTAGCAGAGTGTAATTAAAAGTAGGCAGTGTTTGCCAGAGTGTCACGTACAAGACAGGGCGATTTTTATCAAAAATTATAAATGGAATCCACGGTCGGACCTCAAGTAAAATTAATGACAAAGTGTAGCTCTCAGATTGCCGGGGTAGGCCGATTCTGGTGTTAGAAGCTGGCTTTAGAGAGTTATGATACGGTACTGTAGCCCTTTTTGGTGTAACCTTATCCCGACGTTATGTGCGGGCCCGACATGTGTCAGAGGTTCCTATTAAATTGGGTTTATGTGTAAAGTAAATGTAATGAAAATAGGTGTAGGATAAGTGGTGTTCTACCACATGTGTAGCGCAAACGCTGGGTACAGGATAATGCCGATGTTGGCATGAGGCGTTCATGTGCTAAACTGGTTAGGGTATAGAGTATCACTTGCAAGCCCGATAAAAGACGGACGTGCCAGAGAATACCCCAAGTTACACAATCTGATTGGCTGACACGAATTGTAAACAAATCAACAATTAGAGGGACAGATTGGATACAGTCAATTTGTGCTAGTTGAGAGTTAAAAAATTAGCCCGTTAGGCAAAATATAGCACGTACGACACCGATAAGCGATTTGGATACTAGAATATGTGGTGATATATCCTCAGTGTAAGTTGAAATGCAGAGATGACCGTTCTCAAAGGATAATTCCGATAAAATTTGCAAAATTCTTTGGTACCTTGGATTATTACCGTATGAGGTACAGTGATGTGTCTGTGTTACGAATACAAGAGTACTTCAAATGGTGTTTAATTTCACCGAGATTGGTGAAGAACATATCTACGAGCGAAAAATCCTTCCCCCGGGTAAAACGGAGAAGGGGAGCACAACCTGAGGATCGTCTAGGATTCAAAATGTACCAGTCAAGGCCGTCTCACATCATTTTAAAGATGGAGAAGCAATCAACATTTAAAGGGGGGTTGGCCGACTCTCCAAAAACTCAGTGACGTGTTCGCAAAACGAGATATGCTCGGATAAATAAACCATGGTGATAAGTTTAGTCTCTTGAATTCGCTGAAAAATTCTTATGTGATATGGGAGGATATCGCCCGGCAAAGAATAATTTCGCAACTTTTAACTGATGTTTTTAATAGGATACCCAAAGGTTTGAGTGATAACTACTTTTGTGACCTTGTTAAGTAACAAGCTATAGCATGGTATGCTATTGCTAGACGCGTTTCGACCCGAAAGATTATTTTCGGGGCTCATCAGTAGCAGAGTGTAATTAAAAGTAGGCAGTGTTTGCCAGAGTGTCACGTACAAGACAGGGCGATTTTTATCAAAAATTATAAATGGAATCCACGGTCGGACCTCAAGTAAAATTAATGACAAAGTTTAAAGGGGGGTTGGCCGACTCTCCAAAAACTCAGTGACGTGTTCGCAAAACGAGATATGCTCGGGATAAATAAAACATGGTGATAAGTTTAGTCTCTTGAATTCGCTGAAAAATTCTTATGTGATATGGGAGGATATCGCCCAGCAAAGAATAATTTCGCAACTTTTAACTGATGTTTTTAATAGGATACCCAAAGGTTTGAGTGATAACTACTTTTGTGACCTTGTTAGGTAACAAGCTATAGCATGGTATGCTATTGCTAGACGCGTTTCGACCCGAAAGATTATTTTCGGGGCTCATCAGTAGCAGAGTGTAATTAAAGGTAGGCAGTGTTTGCCAGAGTGTCACGTACAAGACAGGGCGATCTTTATCAAAAATTATAAATGGAATCCACGGTCGGACCTCAAGTAAAATTAGTGACAAAGTGTACCTCTCAGATTGCCGGGGTAGGCCGATTCTGGTGTTAGAAGCTGGCGTTAGAGAGTTATGATACGGTGCTGTAGCCCTTTCTGGTATAACCTTATCCCGACGTTATGTGCGGGCCCGACATGTGTGTCAGAGGTTCCTATTAAATTGGGTTTATGTGTAAAGTAAATGTAATGAGAATAGGTGTAGGATAAGTCGTGTTCTACCACATGTGTAGCGCAAACGCTGGGTATAGGATAATGCCGATGTTGGCATGAGTCGTTCATGTGCTAAACTGGTTAGGGTATAGAGCATCACTTGCAAGCCCGATAAAAGTCGGACGTGCCAGAGAATACCCCAAATTACACAATCTGATTGGCTGACACGAATTGTAGACAAATCAACATTTAGAGGGATAGATTGGATACAGTCATTTTGTGCTAGTTGAGAGTTAAAGAATTAGCCCATTTAGGCAAAATATAGCACGTACGACACCGATAAGCGATTAGGATACTAGAATATGTGGTGATATATCCTCACTGTAAGTTGAAATGCAGAGATGACCGTTCTCAAAGGATAATTCCGATAAAATTTGCAAAATTCTTTGGTACCTTGGATTATTACCGTATGAGGTACAGTGATGTGTCTGTGTTACGAATACAAGAGTACTTCAAATGGTGTTTAATTTCACCGAGATTGGTGAAGAACATATCTTCGAGCGAAAAATCCTTCCCCCCGACTAAAACAATAGGGTTCTTCCTCTTACCATAACGCATCTACATACTAAGTATGAAATTTATCCAAGCTTCCTACCTTGAGATATTGTGTTAACAAGGTTTTCAGAGTTTGACCTCTGGTGACCCCAGATGACCTTTGACCCCCACCAAAAACAATAGGGTTCTTCCTCTTAATATGGGGCATCTATGTATCAAGTTTGAGAACCGTCGGAGTTTCCCTTCTTGAGATATCGTGTTAACGAGCAAAGTGTCACAAACACACATACACACACACATACACACACACGAACATACGCACATACATACACACACACGCCATCACGAATGCATTGGTTTCTCTTATCATCGAAACCAAAAAAGCCAGTGAGCCACAACTGGAAAAAAGGCCGTGGTCGTCTCGACTTGAACCAATTGGTTGGAACTGGGACGTTAAACCTCATCTAACTAACTGTCTGACCGCGTTTGAGAATGACTGATGAAGCGCTTCCTCACATGCTGGCCTAACTTCAGTAAAATGCAGAACTGTTTTCACTTCATCCGTTTCTGAGTGCAGTTTTCGTCCGCTACCTACTTAGTGTGGAAACTGACGCATGATCAACGTCGAAATGACCATAGGCCTACTGGCGACTCAAAAATGCTAGTCGCAGAATTATAGACAAGGAAGTAGGCTGGTGAGGGCGTGGGGCGGGG